>CAUYQV010189821.1:0-53571 GCA_963574575.1 Galagoides demidoff
CATTTATGTTGACACATTCCAGTGCTTTGCTGTGTGGTTTATCATCATCGTTTCATGTTTTGGGGTGCCATACAATGACAGCTCTGATGGTCATTCCAGCAAAAAGAGTTCCAAAATTGCTTTGAAGGGTGGACTAGGCACTGACATTGGTGCACAGCTCCTCAAGGGGAGGACTTCGAAGGTCCCTGTGGTGATATTCAGCAATGAGGTACGTAGCACCTTTTCTAGGACGGGTTCACTAACTTAATTGTCAGTCCTTGTACATATTATGTATACATCCTACTGCACACAACGCTCTATAGACATTAGAACATCTTGATTATTAGATGAAGAAAATCTATTTTCTTTGGTGCTTCCAGTTAAAACAGAGAGCCAAATGCTCCAATATTGTAGATTACCAAGGTATTAACCAAAGCCAGCTGCAACTTAGACATGCCCTCCCACCCCCGCCACCTATATTTTTTCTTTTTGTAATAAGAAGTCGACCTGGGCATGTATTCTTGGTATTATATAGCACTTTGCTAGCTCTTGTTCACGCCTTCCAATTTTGTTATAGTACACAAAATTATAGTACTATAGTTTTGTTATAGTACCTAAAGATAAAGTCCTATCTTTCTGAGGACTCCTTAAGCTCAACAATGTATATTCCACATCCACACACACTCATCCATACTCACATACTTTAAAAGTTTCGTTATTTTTACACAGCATATAGTAACATAAAATAGGACTGAGGTTTTTACTTTCTATATAAAAAAGTACCTGTGATACTAATGAAATCATTTGTCTGGGTGCCAATATACAATTATAAAGAAATTGGTCAACGGTATTAAAAACTATAATATTACCTTAAATATGCATCAAACAGATGTGAGAATGGGAGACTCAGTTTTGCTTAGAGCACAAGTCATGCTCTGGTAAAGATGCTGGGAAAAGCACTTAAGTCTTGCAAACATTGGGGAGCTATTTTAGGACCTTAAGATACACGGTACAGATACATAGCCCTGAAGGCAGTATTCAGTCTTCAGATAAGCTGGCAAATTAGAAATACTTGCATGCAGTATTAGAGCAATGTCAGGAGGCTCATTGATCCACAGTTACTTAGGTCCCAATTAGATCTTGGAGGTAAACCCTAAATATAAAGGGAACCACATATGCCCTTCTGTCTTTTGATATTTTGTTGGTTTGTTGCGTGTTTCAACAATCTTGGACACACAGGCACGTATGCCTCTTGTCCACTTATAATGCTCATAAAGCTTCTTTTCATTCTTGGAAGTGTCCTTATTTGGGAATAAATTATCTGGCTACCCAATTTAAACCCCTCTGTGTACAATCAAGTGAAAAGCTTTTTTGTCTTAGAGGCAGGACTCATCCCAATCTTTCTCTTTGCAGACCACACCCTTGGAGAGACTCATGAAGATGAAAGACACGGAAAGGTCTAAGAATTGATTTACTTATCATTTAAAGAATATGTCTTGCCATTGTAAATAACTTCATAATTCTGTTTTCATATATGTATATGAATGATTTTAAAATGTGAACTTTTGTTTTACCTTAGATTGTGTCTTATTCATATGAACACTACTGGAACTTGAATATTTAAAAAATTATACCAAATACCAGTTTCTTCATAATTGTTACAGATTATAATTAACTTTTCTTCTTGGCAAATAAACCCACACCTTCCCAAACATTGAGGAATTATTAAATAAAAGAGGAAAGGTTGGGGGATCAAATCTATTTTTGTCGTTAATCACAACCTAATATCATAGGAGACCTGGGACCTGGTCCTTTATACAGAGCGGAAGTCTCTGGTCTTTAATTTCTGGCACTGAAGGTGCTCGCTTGAGCTCTGGCTCTGTCCTCTGTCACTCACTGATCACCTTCCCTGCTGTATCAGAAAATTATGTGAGTAAATATAGTGGTGTGCATAATTATAAGAAACTGATTAGCTATTCAAATCACTGGATTATCAAAATACTATTTTGCCAAGCTTTATGGAAGTAGCTTCGCTCTAAAAGAAACCTGAACACTGGATCGACACAAAAAAATTTTTTTTTTGAGACAAAGTCTCACTATGTCACCCTCGGTAGAGTACCATGGCGTTACAGCTTGCAGCAACCTCAAACTCTTGGGCTTAAGTGATTCCCTTGCCTCAGCCTCCCAAGTAGCTGGGACTATGGGCTCCCACAATAATGCCATGCTATTTTGTGCTGCAGTTGTCATTGTCGTCTAGCTGGCCCGGGGCCGGGTCTGAACCCTCCAGTCTTGGTGCCTGTGGCTAACCCCATAACCACTGTGCTACGGGCGCTGAACCAACACAAAAATGTTAAGTCTGATTTATCTCTTTAAGTCCATGGACAACTCTAAAATGTAGTGTTTAATTTTCTCCTTCATTTCTATGTATCTGTAAGAGTCTCTGTGTTCATAATTATAGTTACTATGCAATTCACAAAAAGCAAAGAAGCCCATCGCTGGAGTTCTTTCTCCGGAATCCCTCTCCTCCTTCCCACTCTCTCCTCTCCAGTCCTCAGTTTATCCATGGTGCTAAGACAGGAGTTATCCAGGGCCACGGCACCTCCAGTTCAGGTTCAGGGACCCAGAAGCTTCCCCAGGGAAAATCCAGTTTCATTTGCACAACTTGGTGCTTCCTCTGTTTCATCTTAAAGAAGTTCCTGTGATTCTAGGTCCCTGCCTCGGGCCCTGTCCCCTTTCCCCCACCATGTGATAGGGAAGCTCCAGGAAGTGCTTATGTCCCTGCTTGGGACTCGAATGCAAATTGCAACACACGGGCTAGACTATCATTATATGGGATCTGCCCTTTTCCCTCTTCCCTAAAGGATGGGGGAAAAAAAGACAAAAAGCAACTTTTTATTTAACTAATATTGATTAGAATCAGCATAGCAATATAACTGGTTCAAACCATTTTTAAGATCCACTATATCCCTGAGATAAAGGTTTGTTCTGTGCCTCTTTTTTTCCTAGTGAGTCCTGTCAAGTCCATGGGCAAAATGGACTTGAATTTGTTTCCTTCTTTCCTTCTGCAAATATTATCCTCATTGTAGCCACCATCATCTCTCACCTGGATACAACAGCTTTCAAAATGGTCTTTAATTTCTAGTCTTGCCTTACTACAAAATATTCTTCACAGAGAAGTAAGTGATCTTTTTACAACAAATAAAAATCAGTTCATATAATTGCCTGCTCAAACTCTCCAGTGCCTTCCCATGTTCTTAGCATACAATCAATGAACGCTCTTTACTGGCATCTCAAAGGCCTTACAGGAGCTGGTCCCAGCCGATATCATCCTTTACTGTGCGGCCTTTTGCTGTCCCCTCCCAGGCATGAAGGCCTTTCTGAATTCCCTGAACAGTCTAGCTGTGTCCAGTCCTCCTCTGATCTCTGCAGGGGGCGCTCTCTTTTGTGTTCAGGTCTCAGCTCTAATATCACCAACTCAGAGAGCCTTTCTATGGCCCTTCCATCAGAAGTGGTCCCTTGAACCCTCCCTCAGAAACTTTTGATTACATTGCCTTCACATTACTGTAGAGAAAGCAGGCTTTTTAAAAAGACACTATATTCCCAAAGGCTAGGAGCAAAAGATTCTGTACCTTACCTTCGCAGGCCCTTCAAGGTTTGATGAAGGCGGAAGTGGCTTGATAATTTTTTGTCACCACAAAAGCAATGGAAACGCAAAAGAAAGAGGGATCTTCTGGGAGAGAACAGATGGAAAAGATGCCAAATGATCCCTCCTCAACAGATTGGGGTGCTACATCGATCTCCCCTGAGGTTTTGAGTGTTTCTGAGAGGAATGATAAGACCTGCTTCTTGCCTTGAGATTTCTGGGTTACCCTGCCCTTGCAGGGCCTGGCAGGGCTGGGAACCTGTGGACTCAGGGCTACATGTGACCCTCCAGATCCCCCAGGGCAGCCCCGGGACTGAATCCAAACAGGACAAATCCATTAATTAAGGAATTCCTTCTGTAGAATTTGGATCCAGTCAAAAGGCCACACTCAAGGATCCAGAAGGCCACATGTGGCCCTGAGGATGGAGGCTTCCCACCCCTGGAGAGCTTCTAAGAGGGAAAGTTCCGGGATGCTCAGATCCCGGTTCTCCACACCAAACACCTCTTCAGGGTTCACAATCTCCTGCGGGAGGGACCAGCACAGGACCTGCAGAGCTGCTCCGGCCATGGCCTCAGTGGCAGTGCTGGAGGCCGCAGGCATCCAGAAGCGGCTACAGGACATACCCCCAGTGGGAGCTGAGTGAAGATGCCCTTTGTGTCTCCTCCTAACCATAGAAAATTACCAAGGTCTCTGAATCTGCACCGTCTTATCTCTGCACTCTTCGGAATTTGACTTTGAAGCATCTCCCGTCAGAGATGGAGCTTTGACTCCAACCTAGCCCTGTGATTTGCCTTGGCCAATAGGTGACAGAAGAAGTGACTATGTGCCAGTTCTGAGGTCAAGGTCAAGCAGCCTTTTGGGCTTCCATTCTGTCTTGAATCCCTGCAATCTCGTGGGCCAGGCTGGCCTGCTGGAGGGTGAGAGGCTGTGTGTGGGAGAGATAACTTGTCTCAGCTGAGCCACCTGACTACAGACAATACTCTTTTGCCCTGCTAGGTGACGGCAGAAACAGGAGAGAACCCAGCTGAGATCAATCAAGCCTGGACCAGATGAACTTCAACCAGAGGACTTTTGAACCACAGTAAGTGGTGACTGAGTTATGGGATATGTTATTATGTTACAATACTCAGTTACTGAGTTACGGGATGTGTTATTATGTACAATACCTAAAGATACCTGAGGTGAGCAAGCTGAACACTGCCTAAGAATACCTTTTGCCACCATAGGAGACTGTAACTCTAAAACAAACCATCAGACTTACCTCGATGGAGAAAACAGATCCTTCCTGTGTGCCTTGTCCATTTGGGCTGCTGCAAAATGATACCATGAACAGAATACACAACAGAAATTTGTTTCTCACCGTTCTGGAGGCTGGGAAGTCTGAGATTAAAGCCCCAACAGAGTCAGTGTCTGTGAGAATCTGCCCGCTCATAATGGCTGTCTCCTTGCTCTGTCCTCCCAGGTAGAAGGAGTGAAGGTCTCTCCGCAGCCTCTTTTATAGGGGCACTAATTCCTTTCATGAGGGTGCACGCTTATGACCTAATCACTTCCAGAGGCCTCAATTCCTAATACCATTACCTTGGGGGCTACTCCAGATGTAGCCAGCATCCCTAAGGCTGGGGACAAAACTGAGAGCTGGTGCTGTAGCAGGACTAGCTGGGCAATGACGCCCACCATAAAGGATAGGATTAGGATGACAGCATCGTTCCAGTAGCCAATCAAAGCAACTCTTTGCATAAGAAATAGCAGACAGGAGATTTTAATGTAGCTATCTGGAACACTAGAAGTTATCATAAAGTTTTTATTAAAGATAAAACAGCTCTATATGGAGGGGAAAATGTTATTTTTGGTTAACGTCTGAAGAGATTTAAAATAAGTATGGATTTATTAACTATCATTTCCTTTACTAGCTATGTTTTATGACTTCTCATAATTACTTAAAAGGAGTTTTATAAACACAGAAGTTTACATTTCATATGGGTAAAAATGGGTTTCTGGTAAAATAATTTGACAGCAAGAATGTCCTTGAATATCAGAAACATGGGTAAATCTGTCACTTTTGAAAGAAAACAGAGTCTAGTCCAATTTATCTTATTTTACCTTAGTTGAATAGCCAACTAAGCAAAGGTCTTTGCTTAATTCGCTATCTTATAATTTTTTTCCTTTTTAAGTCAGCATGGATTAAAACACGTCACATTGTGGCATCTGAATACATAATTTTAGGCCCAATTAATTCTTATGGTTTTCATTGAAATTGATTCTGCCTGAAACATGTATTTTTTTATAACACCTCAAAAGGGAAATGATGTAATTTTTCTAGGCAACTTTGGAGCCTCCCCTTTTCCTGAGCACCAGTTGAGCCACTCTTTTCGGTGTCGTAGAGATGAGTTGCAAACACAAGCTTGAAGAATGTTTGCTGAACAGTGATTAAAGACAACATGCACAGTGAATAAGACCCTGGACTTTGGAGTGAGACAGACCTGGGTGCAAATCCTAGCTCTGTCTGGGATGTGTTCACAGCCTTACTAAACTATAAAAACAAGACAACAGAGTTATTGATGGAGTTAAAAAAATGATAAAATACATCAAACACAGTATTATGCCTACAACATAGTTTTTTTAAATGATTCTGTGAGAATCATGGAATAAACTGAATCATTTCTAAACTGGAAATAAATGTTTCAAAATGAGATTACACTGAAAAGTCTCATAATTTTATAGATTATAATGCATTAGGTAACCATTAATTGTTTTCTTTTAAAATTTTATAGATAGGATTTATTCATTTAAAAACATTCAGGAGTTTCACCAAACTTTAGAGGTTATTTTTTCACATTCTAAGAGTTAAAAGAGATTAAATAGGGTCGTATTCTAATTTTTAGTAATGTAAATTTACCTTAACTTTGGAAAAGAAATGAAGAGGTCATATAATGAGGACATTTTCAACCAATGACAATCTAGTTTTGATGTGTGGCTATCCTCAGAGTCCCTTTACTGGGAGCCTTTTTACAGGTAAGAAAATTTTTTCTTGTTATTTTTTTATCAGTAGAATTATTTAATGCCTTTAGATATAACACAAAAATGAATCTGTCATTCTTTCATGCAAACTCGGAGACTAGTCTGTGCTTTGTCATTAGAAAAGAGTATTGTTATGTCTTAAGTAAGAACTCTTAAATTAACCTCTACAGGCCTCATTCCAACAAATACTTGAAAACTATATAAAGAAAAAGTAATTCATTGTACTAGAGGCTCCAGGCATTATTAAAAATGAGAAGACACATTTCTAGTCCCCAAGGAGCTTATGATTAAGTCAGAGGGCCATGGACAGAAGTATGTGTTTAACAGGGAAAGGAATGGAGATTTTCATTAATGGGGCACACATTTTCCCGTGTTGTTCAGAGATGGGGGAGGATTTGCTTGGTGAGAGGAGGGCAGGAAAGGAGTCGTGTTATGTAACAGATAACACCTGAGATAAAGCTGGAGCGATGGGCAGAATTCCAATAGCCACTTTGGATTTAAGCTGGAGGCAGCAAAGTCAGTGTGAGAAATGCTCATTCTGTGGTTACAAATCATTAAATCTGGTTGCAATACAATGTGTGTTAACACTAATAAGAATAGATTGGGGCGACACTGTATAGGGCTTTGAATTCCAAACAAAGAACTTAATTCAGCAGGAAACAAGAAATAAGGAGTAAGGAATCTGCCATTACTCATCTAAATAAGAAGTGGGCTTGTTCTCTGTCAATTCTTTCAATAAACATTTATTAAAGAGAGAGTTAACCCATAATTTCATACGTAATTATTTAATTACAATTCTATCATGATTTGCAAGTATATTTAGATTGATTAAAAATGGATGTATTTTGTCCACTGAAATTTTTTGAATCTGGTGCTTCCCTATATGAGTGTATTTTCCCACCCTGTACTGTCAAAATTTTGTATTTACTTTTTTATTGCACTTTGCATTTTCATTTCATATAATCATTATGTACATACATATGTATGCTTCCTTTATCTTGCCAAATGTTGAACTCCAGGCAGTGGGGCTATGGTCAACCTATCTTTGAATCTTGTGCAGAGCTCAGCTTAAGAAGTATTCAACAATTTGAGCTGGATGAATGGATGAGCAGATTTTAATTAATATCTGCTTCCTACTGAAATCACTAGACTTGATTGAAATGGTTTAAATTACATCATAATTTTTACCTGAAAGGTTCTTGTTGGATATGATGGAAAACAGTACTTCAAAGGTCAATTTCTCAGCTTTCTTAAGACCATTGCTTTATTAATATTTCAGAGATAAAACAGTACACTTTTTCATATGTGTTATATTTCTGTTACAACAGTGGTAAATATTCACTGTAGAAACTTTATATAAGCAAAAGGAAGAAATCAAACTTCCCATAATCCTAACCCAGAAATAACCACAGTGACTGAACTAAAGGAATTTATGATGCAGAATCTAGATGTTATTTTTTAGAGCTTTTAATGCACATGGCTAATTTGCCCTTTAGAAAGACTGAACTATTCTGTATTCCTAGAGGTGTTGAGAATGCTCTTCACTTATCAAATGCCATGTATAATCACTTCTATTATTCCTGGCAAAATGATTCCTTTATAAATGGGCATTTCTTTGCATACAAATTAAACTGATGTTTTTCATAAATTTATTGACTTTTTATGTTTCTTTGAAATGGCCTCTTCATGTTTTTTGCCCATTTTTCTATTGGGGTATTTCTCTTTCTCTGAAATATTTTTTGAGAACTGAATGGATATTAAGAAACCCTTTCCCTAGTCAGTCATTTGCTTTTCTCCTATTTCCTTCCAGAGTCGTGGATCCCTAGGAAGGGAGTCTAATAAACTAAGTGAAAGGCGCATGGATGATCACCTCTCCCTGTCATTTCTAAACTGAGTGAATGTCATGAGCTAGGATGTCTTCCGAGAATGGAAATAAACATAAAAACAACCAGTGGAATATTATTTCTCTGTGAAGAGAATTATTTTCAGAAGCAATGGTAATAAACAGCATTTAGAAGTTGTCCTAACTTACTTTCGACAATTACTAAGAGTTTTAGAATTAATGTGACTGTTTTCTTTTTATCTTCAAGAATATCATACATAGTGTTGGCCTCAAAAGGAACATAATGTCATGCTTGCGGTGACAAGTCAGATTTGGTAATTACAGTTAACAGTAAGGTCTGTTCATCCACTGTCGATGCATTGGAGTATTTCCCTGGGATGTGTAAGGGAGTCATGTATGGCTGTGCCCCGTAAATTCAATAAAGAATGAAACACTCTCATGGTTTGGTAACTAAGAAGTTGGCTGGGGGCTATGATGACATTCTTTCTTCTTGGAAAATGGAAACTATGAAGGGGGAGAAAAGTGAAAGAAATTACAAAGAGGAACAGAAAAAGCACCATGATTGGGAATACAGATATAAAAGAGAAGAGATTGGGAAGTGAAGTGAGGCTTAGAAGAAACACACTTAAAAATGTTACCAAAAATTATTATTTGAAAACCAAATTATTTTTATGTCATCTGAGCGTTTAGGCGTCAGATGACATAAAAATAGCTAACTATGTCTTCTATGGGGCATGATTGTTAAAAGCAGTTTTTTTTTCTGAAATCTGTGACGTACACACATGCACATAGCTAAACTGCGTGTCAGAAATACTGCGAGCTCTTTATCAGAATTTAGAGTCATGTCAGATTCCTTTATTATTTTCAGATGGTCCTCCAGCAGTAGTAGCTTCAGAAGCAAGGGAAAAGGTTGATCATTTATAATTGTATTTGGCTTAGTTAAATAAAAGGTGTTTGGTTAAGGACCCGGTGTCCTTGAAGTCACTTTAAAATTCAGGAATTTAAAAGGAATTGAATAAAGGGCCAAAACCCAGGGATACGTTTGTAATCATGACACCATGCTAGATTCAAACCTTTTTCTGAAAGAAAAAAATAGAGATACCTTTATTGATCTGGGAACATTGATGTATCTAAAAACAGAGTAAATAACAGATAACAACTTTAAATTTTTACTCATTTCACATTCTCTTATAAAACCTTGTTTGTTCAGTGTTATGAATAGAAGGATCGTTTTGAGATGAAAAAAATGTGTTTCGCTCTTTCATATAGATCTTAAAAATTATGAAATTATTAAAATGTTTAAGTAATGCTTAAAAAGTTGATTTATTTGTATTAAAGCACCAATTATGGATGAAACTGAGGACTTCCTGTTATGTAATTTAAAGGTTTATTTTAAATAGGATTAATTAAACATAAATAAGGTGAATTTAACAGACTGCCAGAGAAATCCTGAATGCTTAGGTCAATTCACTATTAATTAAAAGGTATATAAAGTACAATTTCCCAGGAGGAATAAAATCAAATAGAAATAATCCCTTTTGAAAAAACAGAGAATGATGATCAAAAGCCTACCGGAGGTTTATGAATCGTATTTTTCAAATGGCCGTCTGAGTAGCATGACTCATGGGTTAGGTTCCCTCCTTGGCCCCCTTTCCACACTCAATCAAAAATCAGTGACGAAAATCACGTGAGAAGGTACCGCGTCACGTGATTTTAAATCCTGACACATAAACATGGTTTGCAACACTGTGGACTTAAGACTCTGAAACTGTAGATATTTTGATTAGGATGAAGGACAGGTTTAAAAATCACTAATAATACCTTCATAGTTTTCACTCCAAAAGACGTGGAAGTGAGTTATGTTTCAAATTTTTCTGCACATCTTTATTTTGTGCCAGTCCATATTTGTTTGTTCCTTGATCTGTGACCTCTGATATGTGAAGCTGATTTCTGGAGCCCTAAGGGCAATTTTCAAACTTAATGATTTTCACCATTGTTGTGAAAATTATATAATTTACTCTGTTTTCTCTACTGTGGCACTACTGAAACAAAAAACATTAAACCCATGTTTCTGTTTTTTAATGTGGGGCTTTTCTGAAATCTATAATGATTTTATTTTCATACATACACACATATACATCTATTATGTATCTCTATTACATATGTACATAAACTTACAAACATATACTTAGAAATTTACATATATAGCTACTATAGATGCCCGCAGATAGACATACATATTTTTTCTCTCTTCACACACACAGACAGAGAAATCTCTGGAAGAAGAGACACCTTCACATATTCAAAGGAATCCCAGAGGATTCAAAAGCCAAGATTTGTAAGCACCAATCCATGGAAAGATACCATATTTAAAATCACAAAATACTTTTGTGGACTCGGAGATGAGCCAGATTAGAATTAACTGTATATAAACTCCTGAAATAAAAGTGAATAATGACACGTCCATGCCACCCCTTTAGCTCAGCGGGGAGAAGGCTGGTCGGCTACCTGTGCGTGCACACCACACACGATAATACTTGGAAGACACTTCTTCATAATCAGAAGCGAGAAACTCCGCATTTGAAACTGCTTGTAAAACACAGACCTTCCAGGCGTCGTTCCCAGTTTGGAGGCGACACTGCTGTAATTAAGGGAACCTGTGCGCGAGTTGGCGGAGGACCGTCTTGCGGAGTCCTCCGTCCTCGCCGAGTGGGAGGGTCACACTGGAGGGACTAATAAGGGCAGAGATGCGTCCCCCTTCCCCACTCGCAGGGAGCTCGCTCGGGCCACTCTTCGGCGGTGCCGCAGCCCGGTCCGGACGCCGCTGCGCCTCCGAGGGGCTCCCACGCGCGTTCCAGGTAAGCCGCGCGGCTCCCCCCGGCCCGGCCCCGACCTCGCTCCCGCGCCGGTCTGTGTCACCCGCCCCTGCGTCTGGTCATTCGCGTGCATCTGCGTTTCAAGTTTGCACTGTGTTGTCCGTGTGAATGCGCGTCCGGGGACAAACGAGGCACACCTGCAGTTACGTGCCCAGGGGGACCTCGGGGACCGGGCCAAAGCCGCTTGGCGCGATGTGGCCCCTGGGTCTGCTGCCTGGAACGCAGCTCGCGTCTGTGCGTTCGCACATGCGGGCTTCTGGCTCCACTTCAGTTCTAGGTGCTTTTTCTGGCTGTTTGTGAAGCAGAACTAGGAGCCCTGCTGATGCGGGCGAGACCAGATACCAAATACATAAGGGAGAAATATCTGTGGGTTGCGGGGTTAAGGCTCGAAACAAACTCCGCACCAATTCCTGCCCTTGGACGCCCCCCTCCCGTGCGCGAGGCGGAGGGACGGGTCGGCGCAGCCCCCTCCGGACCCGGGTTACCTATCCCGACCTGCGGGCCGGGCTCTCCGGCGGGCGGCGCGGGCGGCGCGGGCACCGGGGCAGCCGGACTCCGCGACCTCAGCCCGGCTCGTCCCGGAGCGCCCGGCCCTGCTCCTTAATGACTCTGCAGCATACGCAGCGCGTCGCCGTCCCCGCCGCTGCTGTGTGGCCGCTGCGGGGACGTCCCGGTCAAGGCGCCTGGGGCGAACGCGTCCCCCGCCTCCGCCGCAGCCACGAGCCGGCCGCCCCCGCACGGAGCGCGGCCGCGAGGAGCGGGACGGCGCCGCGCAGCCCCGCCGCGCGCTGCGGTCCCGGCAAGTTTGCTGGCCTGGAACCAGGCCGCCGTCGGGCCGCCGCTCACGGCCGCGGAGGCGACCCGGGGAGCCAGGAGCAGGCGAGCGGCTGGGCACAGATGTGGGGACAGGCCCTGGCGTGCAGGAGCCCAGGCGAGCTCCGCTGGAGAGAAGAGGGAAAGCAAGACGGTACCGGAATACACTGTCAGCCTCAGGGGACAGTCACCGGAGAGCAGAAAGAGGAGGGCGCCGAAAGTGCATATTCCTAATAGAACAACCCAGGACTAGGGGCAGAGGGAGCGTGAGCACAGCCCGAGGGTGGGAGCTGATGGGAGGGTAACGGAAATGCGCCCCTCCTCCCAGCCCCGATTCCCTGACTCCTTGGGCCCATTAATGCTTGGAGAAGTCTGAGGAGGACCCAGATGTGAGGATGATCCCAGCGCGGGACAGAAATTTGGAGGGAATGAAGTAAAAGCACTCCTGTACCCACCTTCACCCCCACCCCCCAAAGGGAGAATGTGGATGCCTCTTTTTCTGCCCCAACATTACTGTAACTCCTTAAAAAAGTGAAATGAAGAAAACGCCCCTGTTCATCTGTATGGACTTTACTATCTCCTTGCAAATGAGTGGAGTGGCCCTGCAGGACCCGGACTAAGCAGAGTGACCTTGGCTATGTGCCTGCGAGTGCCGAGCTGAGATGTTCAGGCGTTTGGATGGTGCTAACCTGAGTAAATGACCTGTCCAGGGGCAGGCTGGTGGGCTTCTGTGGGGAGCAATATTTCATCAGGGTGAAAAAGAGAGGGGTGACCCCCAGGGTGGAAAATGTGTTCTCTCCCTAGGAGATAGGAAATGGAGAACGAACTGGCAGGGCCTCTCCGGACCTTTGTTCAGCCTGAGCTCCCAAAGTGGTAAGGAATCGGAGCCGGGTTTCCTGGGAAAGGAAGGAGCCTGAAACTGAAATGGTCATGTCTGAGAAAGAGCAAAAAGGTGAAAGAAAACTGAATGTGATTATTATCACAATGGGGACACCGGCTCCGTGTCTGAATCCTTCTCATCCGAGGAAACCGTCCAAAACAGATGGGAGCTGATGGTATTTTCCAGAAATGGAAATTTTCCATCTACTTTCGGGTCTTCCACTTTAATCTCTCCTGTTGCAATTTTAGTTCATTTTCTCCAGCAGGCAAAAATGCCAAGTGAGTACGCAGAGTGGATTTGTTCTAGAGGCGGAGGAAGATATGGAATTAGAAACCAGGGTAGTGTAGCTAATTGGCATCACAAATGCAAATTCAAGGGAAGAATGAAAAATAAACAGAAATACAAAGGACAAAAAGGTCTATAGAGATGCTAATATAGAACCCCCTGGAAATAACAGACTGAATGGGCCCAGAGCTAGGCTGTCCAAGGCAGACCATACTGAGGATGTATATCTTAAACAGGCAAAGAATAACTGGGCTTAGCAGAAAAGAGCCAGCAGGGAGGGCATTCCAGCCAGAAGGAATGGTATGTGTGAAGGCTTAGAGGTGGGAGCGAGGAGTCATGTGCCTGGTAAGACAGAGAATCCAAGCAGGGCTGAAATCTGAGATGAGGAGAGCAGATAGCACCTGCCAAGGAGAGATTGGAAAAGGACAGGCCAAGAGGCAATGGGCTTTTTAGAGTGTTATTCCCTAGGCCACTAGTTAAGATAATCAGGTGAAGAAGCTGCAGGTTGAATTTGATAGGAAGGTGTTCCCTTAGGCCTGTCTTATCCATGCAGAGTTTGAGAAGCACAAAGGGTTTCTGACCCTCTGTCTTGAGAAAAATCAAACATAGTTGTGAGGTTGTTAGAGGATTAGATCAGAAAGCAAGTAGAGCCCTTCCAGGGGAAAAGTTGGGAAAAAATATGCAGATACTATATATTCATTTAAGGGGACTTTGGGTCATTGATATAGTTATCGGTGGGAAACAGACCTGGAGAATTCTGATGAGAAAAACAATATAGGTTAGTTGTGATGGATGAAATTGAGTCAAGTTGTTGGAGACAACTTTAGTGCAGAGAATGCAGTCAATAAAACACAAGGGAACTTGACGTGTGAGACTCTGTGACAAATAAGTACTCGTTTTGAAGGGACAGGAGACATAACACAGAACTTTGAAGACAAGTGACAGAGTTGGGCAGTATGAGAATAGTAGAAAAGTGAGGAACCAGAGAATATGTTTTCTATGGAGGCAGCGAGCAATTTCAATAGTATTATTTTGTTTCACTAAGTAACTGAAATTATATTCGCTGAGCTTTCTTTTAGTAATTTTTCCTATGTTTCTAGAGAAAGCTCTACTTCATACATAGCATTCTACGAATGTCAAGTCCGTATCTGCATATATCATTTAATAGTTCCCAGCCTTTCATTTATTTGATTTTAGTCCAAATGTGTTGCCTAAGACTAAATTCATCCTCCAAATTGATTGCATGAATACCTATTAAATGTCAAGTTTAGAGAAGACACAGATGAATAGAAGGCAATCTTTTTCCTCCAAGATGTTCACCACAGAGAGGAGACAGAGGGTGATTGAGTTGTTGCAGGGCAGTTAGACGGTGCTGAAGCAGAAGTGGGTACTGAGCTCTGTTGGATCACAAGGCAGTGAGTAATGAACTCTGCTGGGCTGGCTCTCGCAGAATTCGTGAAGGACACGGCATTGGAAAGCAGAGTAAGTGTTCCCCAGATGGAGGAGGATAGGATGGACATCGCAGCAGCCAAAAAAGCATATGCAGAAGCCTGGCATGTTTTGGGAATTGTAAATAAGTTGATGTGCAGAGTTTGTTTGGAAGGAGATAATAAGACACGAGCCTGGGGAGATGGGTAAAAGCCTGGAGTGCCTCATGTTGGCGTGAGCAAAAATATATACACCAGAAAAATTTAAGCAGTGTACTAAGATGATTAGATCTTTCTTTTAGAAGTAGAATTCTTAAGGAGTCAGGAAATGGAGATAAAGGGAACAAAACTGGAAGAAAGGTACGAGTCTGTGGTAATTTTCCAGATTAGAATTGGCAAGGATGTGAATGAACGGAGGCAGTTTCAATGAAGGTGAGAAAGTTGGTGTGGATTGGAAAGACATCGTACAAGCAGATTTGATAGACTTAGATAGTGATTTTATATGAGGAAAGAAGGAATTGAAGATGATTTTGAAATTTCCAAACTTGGGTTTCTAAGTTAATAATGATGCCTGTAATTAAAATATAAAAATCAAGAGGTTTCTATAGAATATGCTGGGGGAGAAACTTCTCCTCAATGGTGAAAGCCATCTGCAAACTTCAGTTTTATTATTCCAGTCAATGATTAAATGGAAAAAATGCCAGATACAGCCCTAAACTCTTGGGGATATTTGTCTGATTCTTGGCTTGGATTTTTAACAGGATAGGTGTGGTTTTTCAGCTGGTTTCTCATTTATAGAGTCTACTATAGCTTCACTAAAGACACATTCTAAAGATTGGGGAAAGAACAGATGTGTGACACCTGTTATTTTTGCTTATTTACACAATGTGTGAGTTCATAACAGTATGCCCAGATTTTCCCGGTGGAGTTATGTATAGGCATTCTGAGGGTGGTAAAGAAGGCTTAATTTAAACACTGGTGCCATCCTCAGTCACACAGCATTTCTCCTATGACAGATGCTCTGAAAACCCGTGTTCTTTCAGTCATTTAACAAATCAAACCCACTGCTCTGGGAGTTGAAATGTGCCCCTCACTTCTCAGCCTACGGGAAGCACATCAGTATTCCTCTTACATTTTCTCCTCTTTTCCTCTTTCACTTTTCTTTTTCATAGTATTTTCTATGTTGCCGTTGGCACTAACACTCTGACCCTGCACCTAACACCAAATTTCAAAGATGTGGGAGGAGCTTTATAAAAAGTTAGACGGCATAATAGTAAAATTATTCATTGTCCTTAGGCAGATCTGATTTGGTTAACTCAGAAGCTTGTGTTGAGAGGCCTGACCATCTTATCCATCAGGCCATCATCCATCCACTTATTCTGCTGTTCTTTACTTCCTACCATCTATCTCTCAGGGACCACTTATGTGCTTGTGTTTAATTTTTGGTCTCTTGGCCCAGAGAGACACTAGGATCTTTCCCTATTTGGCTTCATCCCTGCTATATCCCAGCGACTGGCACATAGAAACCTCATCCTATCAGTAGAATAAAGATTCTCAATGTATGATTAATGTTAATAATTAAGGTTTCCTGATGTTCCTGTCCTTTTTGTGCTTTTATGCACAGATATGCAAGATTAACAATACATTTTTAAAAATCTGTGTCCCAATTCCAATATTCTTAGTTTTGATGATTGCCTTATACATCTCAAGACCTGGATTAAGGACATTGAAAGGACAATTAGTACTTTTTTTATTGCTTTACTTGAAGAGTCCAAAATTATTCTAGTTGGCTGAGGATGGGGAGAAGAATGGGTTAGGGATCGAGGTTAAGGGCCAGGCCTTCACACATACATTATCTTTTTGTTATTATAGCAATGAAAAATCATTTATAGGTATGGCTATCTAGATGATTTTAAAGAGCTTATAAGGCCAGGTACAGTGGCTGATGTCTATAATCCTAGCACGCTGGAAGTTTGGGGTGGGTGGATTGCTTGAGCTCAGGAGTTTGAGACCAGCCTGAGCAAGAATGAGACTCCATCTCTACTAAAAATAGAAAAACTAGCCAGATGACGTGGTAGGAGTCTGTAGTCCTGGCACGTCCTGCTTCCGCTACTCAAGAAGCTGAGGCAAGAGGATCTCTTGAGCCTAAGAGATTGATGTTGCTGTTAGCTATAATGATGCCATGGCATTCTATCCAGGGTGACAGAGTAAGACTTTGTCTCAACAAAATAAACAAATAAAGGTTTATAGACTTAATAAATTTTGTTTGCTCAAGACCAGTGTGCTGGACATACTTATCATTATAACTTTGGCATTTTGTACCACTGGGAACTCTCTGGATTCTGGGTAGAATCTTGATGGAAAAGAGTGGAAAATGTAAGTCAATTTAGGTGCATGGGAACATGATAGGCCTTCTCCAAATCCTGATAGTAAATACGGTTTAACAGCAAAGGCATCTTAGTCAAGCAGACCTGGACGTGAATGCCAGGCTCTGGGATTCCTGTCTAAGCTGTCGTGTTTCTTATCTACAGAATGAGGACCTGTGTTAAGGACCACTGTCAGGTCCGGGCAAGAGAGTCCGTGCTTTGGGCCCTTCATTTTAGAAGAGCCAATTTATATCCTTGTCCTGGATGTGAACTTGCCCTCAGGGTTAGAAGCGCACACAGATAAGGATACCTGGCCACACAAAGCCTAAACTTCTAGACCAAGTTCAGGGCCCTTGAGCTCCTGAAATTCCCTCAAAGCTCCCTGCAGTGACGGGCAGACCTCTTCTTTGGGTCTGTCTTCTCAGGGGAAGACCAAGCAACTGGCGTGAACACTCCTAGGCCTAAAGGGTGGTCAAGGAGTAGCTGTCTGCAGGTGCTGTGGACAGACTTTAGACTTATTGGCATGTTTATGTGTGTGTGGGTGAGGCCTTTCATGCTACAGATGGAACAAGGAATGAAAAAAATAAATAAATAAAAGGTGACCTCTGGTTTAGGCCAGGGGCTAACTCATTCCATTAAGTCTACTCTATTAAATTCTGAACTTGACCTGCACTCTCAAATCTCTGTGAAAGTATTTGCTAAGATAAAAAGAGAAAACATTTTTTTGTGTGTCAGTATTATTAACTTCAACTTTCTAATATGTACGTGTGTAGTATATGGGGATTTTGCTCTGTACCTTGTTAATGTTGGGGCAGGCACGGCTGCCTCTCAAGCTATTATGAATATTAAAATATTAATGAAATACCATACATAAAAGAAATTATATGTCAAAAATGAAACGATGTGTGACCAGATGTCTTAGTTCATTTTCTCTTCTGGTAACAGAATACCTGAGATTGGGTAACTTTTAAAGAATGAAGATTTCTTTGGGCTCACGGTTCTGGGGCCTGGAAGTCCAAGATTGGGCAGCTCCATCTGCCAAGGTTCTTCTTGCTGTATCTTAACACAGCAAGAGGTTTCACGGGGCAAGAGGGGTGCCCTGAAAGCCAGATGCACTCCCGTGGTAACTAATACAATCACCTTTCAAAGGTGCCATGTCTTCACATTGTTGCCTTAGGGATTAATTCCAACACATCGAATTTGGGGGGCACATCTAAAGCATAGCAATTGTATTCTCCACATCCTTCTTAAAATGTATTGTGAGCCTTATTGACACAGTTTGAAAGAAAGTGATTTGAGGGCTTCAGTGTCCACATACATTATTCTAAGTTTCTACGTTAGTCACTCCATTGGGAAAGCATTAGAGATCTGTGTCAAAAGCTGAACTTGTATTGGTGAAGAGCAGCGCATTAAATTACAATTACCTTGGCTTGGATTCATTCACAAAACTATCTCAATAACCACCTAGTGGGAACTTAAGGGAATAGAATAGAAACCTGGCAAGTTTTGAGGAAGAAGGAGGTTGTGGATAAAGCCACAAATTGAGGGATCCAAGCAGGGCACCAGAGTTACATCCAGGACAGCAAGAAGCAGCCTGAGAACAGCACATACCTGGGGAGGGTAAGAGATTCCTGTTCAGGAAAAGGGGAGGTTCCTAAACACCCCAACAAAACGTTTACCCTTGTCAGTTCTGTTGAGGCCAAACCTGTAAATGGCCCTGACGTTTTAAGA
Organism: Galagoides demidoff; assembly: GCA_963574575.1. Classification (NCBI taxonomy): domain Eukaryota; kingdom Metazoa; phylum Chordata; class Mammalia; order Primates; family Galagidae; genus Galagoides; species Galagoides demidoff. Next base: position 18,863 of record CAUYQV010189821.1, read on the forward strand.
TCTGGAAAAGGTGTTTCAAAAACATGTACAAAGATTTATTTTGAGACCTTGATAAAACATTTTTTAAATGTCCCTAGCTGAGTGGAGTACATTTTCATTTAATCAGGATCTGAACAACAGAATCCTTAAATAATAAAGATATTTTAGAAATGTATAAAGAGAAGGACTATTCCTGGTAATGGCCCTTGAACTATTATAAGATCTTGTAATGCCTTAAGAATTACAAAAGAAAGATTAATTTATTAGCACCACAGATTCAAAAATAAAAGCCATCAGTAGCAAACACACTACCAACATTATACTGAATAGGGAAAGGCTGAAAGTATCATCCTTAAGCAGTGGAAAAAGACAAGGATGCCTACTTTCACCACTTCTATTCAACATAGTGCTGGAAGTCCTTGCCAGAGCAATCAGGCAAGAAAATAAATAAAAGGCAACTAAATTGGCAAAGCTGAAGTCAAAATATCCCTGTTTGCTGACAGCATGAGCTTATTAAGCCTAGAAAACACTAACAATTCCTCCAAGACACTAATAGAATTGAATTTTGTAAATTTGGGGTTACAAAATCAACATACACAGATCAGTGGCATTTCTATACACTAATAACAAGCTGAGAATCAAGAACACAATCACATTTACAATGGATGCAAAAATATACCGTGTAATATACTATACGAAGGAGGGCTAAGTTCTCTGGACAAGGAGAACAGCAAAACACTGATGCAAGAAATCACAGGTGACACAACAACTGCAAAAACATCCCATTGACTTAATGGAAGAGTCAATATTGTTAAAATGTCCATATTGCCTAGAGCAATCCACAGATTCAATGCAATTCCTATCAAAATGCCAATATCATTTTTCACAGAATTATAAAACATGACCCATAAATTCATATGGAACCAAAAAAGTGCATGAATAGCTAAAGTAATCCTAAGAAAAAAGAACAAATTTGGAGGCATGACATTACCTGACTTCAAATTATGCTACAAAGCCATAGTGACCAATACAGCCTGTAACTGCTCTAAAGGTAGACACACAGACCTATGGAACAGAATAGAGAACCTAGAAATCAAATTAAATACCTAGAACCAACTGATCGTTTACAAAGCAGACAGAAGCATGCACTAGGGAAAGCATACTCTAGTCAATAAATAGTGCTGTAAAATTGGATAGCCTCATGCAGAAGAGTGAAACTGGGTTCTATCTTTCCCCATATACAAAAATGGACTCAAGATGGATTAAATACTCAAATGCAAGACCTCAAACCATAAAAATATTAGAAGAAGAACTAGGAAAAACTATCCTTAACATTGGCCTAGGTGAAGAATTTTTGACTACAGCCCCCAAATCAAATACAACAAAACCAAAAATAAATAAATGGGACTTAATGAAGCTAAAATGCTTCTATAAAGGAAACACTGAAATAGTGGAATTAATTACAAATCAACAACCTACAGACTGGGAGAAAACTTCGTAACCTAAAACCTAACAGAGGCCAAATATCTAGAATCTGTAAGGAACTCAAACAAATCATCATGGACAAAAACCCACTAAAAATGGGCAAAAGACATGCATAGATATTTTTCAAAAGAAGAGAAACAAATGGCCAACAAACATATGAAAAAATTCTCGACATTACTAATCATTAGAGAAATAAAAATTAAAACCACAACGAGGCATCACTTTATCCCTGTCAGAATAGTCATTATTAAAAAGTCATAAAACAATAGATGCTGGTGCAGATGCAGTGAAAAGGGAACACTTAGGCACTGTTGATGAGAATGCAACCCAGTGCAACCTCTATGGAAACCAATAGGGAGATTCCTCAAAGAACTAAAAGTAGATCTACCATTTGATTCAGCAGTCCTACTATGGGGAATCTACCCAGAAGGGAAAAAGATATTTTACAAAATAAATAAATAAAAATAAAAAAGACATCTGCACCCATATGTTTATCACAGTATAATTCACAATTTCTAAGACTGGGGGGGCAACCTATGTGCCTACCAATGGATGTGACATATACTTCTTCTCTCTTCCTTCCTTCCTTCCTTCCTTCCTTCCTTCCTTCCTTTCTTTCTTTTTTCTTTCCCTCGTTCTCTCTCTCTCTCACACACACACATACATATACACCATGGAATACTACACAGCCATCAAAAAGAATGAAAAGTATCTTTTGCAGCAACTTGGGTTAAAGTTGAGGCCCTTATTCTAAGTGAAATAACCCAGGGGAAAAAAATCAAATACTTAGTACCCCATTCTCTCACTTAGAAGAGGGAACTAAGTGACTTAATGGAAATTACAGACTCAGAAGGTAAAGAGTGGCAGAAGGGTGTGAGATAAAAAATTACTTATTGAGAGGGCAGCACCTATAGCTCAAAGGAGTAAGATATTGGCCCCGTATACCAGAGGTGGTGGGTTCAAACCCAGCCCCAGTCAAAACTTCAAAAAAAAATGGGGGGGAGATTACTTATTGAGTACAATGTACACTATTCAGGTGACAGGTATATTAAAAGCCTAGACTTCCCTACTATGTACTTCATCTATATAACAAAAAAAAGAAAGTTGTGTGCTCCCTAATTAAATTTAAATTTTAGAAAAGAGAAATCTAAGTATATTTCACTGCATCTTAAGATTTATAAATTGCTAGCCCCTTATTTTAAAAATTTCAACAAATATGAATTGAGTTTCTGACTTTCCAAGTGTAAAACTGGGACCCAGAATGCAGTGACGGACAGGACAGACATAATCCCCCCTCCATGGAGTTTAGCGTTGGATGGGAACAATAAACATATATATACCGACAAAATGTCTAAAAACAAAAGGTTAAACAAGTGAAGTCTAAACCAAGGGACTTCTCAATGATGTAAAGAATCCTCCACATAGTAACATTTAAATTGAAAGATGAAAGTTGACAAAACTCAGAATGTTCCAGGATGGGTAAAGAACATGCACAAAAGCCCTGAGGTTGAAAAAACCTTGGGCATTTGAGGACCAGGACATAATTAAAGAGAATGGTACCAGATGAGGAGTTTCTGGCCATGGAAAGGCTTTTGGATTATGTTCAAAATATACGGGAAACCAGACAGAGTTTGAAGCAGGGAAGTGACATGATCCAACTTTCATTGCAGGGAAAACTCTAGCACTGTGTAGAGAATGAATCTGGTCAGGATTCAGTAATGGACAGGAAAACATTAGGAAGCTTTGAGGGGTCTAGACCAGGGTGAGCTGAGCTGGGATAGTGGCAGATGCATACAGAGAAATGGCTGGACTTGAGATGTGTTTGGGATAATCCTGACATCCCTTGATGGTTGGCATGTGGGACATGGAGATAAAGAACACAGAATCCAGGTGGCACTTGGATTTCTGGCTTAAGCATTTTGATGGGTGGTAATTATTGAGTCTGGAAAGAGCGTGATAAGAACAAGTTGTGATTGGAGATCAGGACTTTAATCTGAATGCATTAGTTATCAATCTCTGTTCAGTATCTAAGAGGGAATATTGAATAGGCAGCTGGTTACAGGGTTCAAAGTTCAGAGAAGGGCTAAGTAGGAGGTGTACATTTTAGATTCATCACTATACGAGTATTATTTAAAGGCAAGAGAACGGTGAGATCACCTGCAGAAACACCATAAAGAGAGAGGAGAGGAGGGCTCACAGATCCCAAGATGAAGAAATCAGATAGGAAAAGGTCTGAGAAGATGATTTCAGGGGAAATCCAGAGTATCTGGTGAGGGAGGCCAATAAGAATGAGGGAATGGCCAACCCTTGGAAATCCCCTAAGAACCAAGTTGGAAGAGAAGATGGCAGGATTCTTCTTTCAGGATCTTGCTGAACCCGGCGGGAGACATTTCACTGGTGAGGTAGAGTGGCAGCTCTTCAATAACTACAACATTTAGTAACTGTAAAATATTTTCTGCAAACACTTTGGTTAAATGAGATTTAAGCTAAGTGCTGTCATCCTGTAAGTGGCTCAGGAAATAATTAAGAAATATCAAGATTGAATCCCTACCCTGTGGCTTTATAGTTCTCTGGTTCCCTGTTCCTGTAACAGGGACTGAAGCCTCACTGAACATACATTTCTAGAATGCGCTGGCGTTTCCTCATTGTTCAAAGATCAATAAGAGGAGACAAGTATCACTATTATTTTTACTAATTATTGTTTATTAATATGTAGACAAACAATTATAATCACAAGTACCTTTGGAATACTTATTCTGTTCAAGGTCCTGTACTTTCCTTGCCTTAAATGTTTTATCCCTAGTATTATTTCAAGTTTGACTAAGAATAAATTGAGGCTTAGAGAAGTTACGTAACTTGTTCACAAGTAGCAGAGTCCAGACGCAAAGCCACGATTTTAACGACTACACCAAAGTACTAATTTATCAACTAATAGAAATCACTCTGGTTAAAAATACAATCACAGGTTTCTCTAAAACTGAGGTCAATATTTTGTGAGCTCATTATTTCAAACAGTTAATTTCTTGAACTGATTTCTTTAATAGTTGCCACCGGACTTGAAATCCTGCTAGAGCGTCTCTCTCACACCTCTGCTCCTTCAAGAGAGGGACCCACTTCTAATTCTCTTTGGAAGTGCTCTAAACTTTCTCTTCGTTCTTCTTAAATGAAATTTCTCTGTTACCCTGGAAAAAAAATTTAAAAAGAAATAATAGCTAGAATAATTTTGCAAAGTCATATGAGGATTGGGACTAAATCTAGATGAGAAAATTTAGAGGAAATAGGCATAAACCCAGCTGTTTGGTATTTAGAACCACAAATACAGTTTTAATATTGCAGTTGTTGCTTCTTTTAACTATTTATCCAGAAGGATTTGAAATCTTGAATTATTTTAAAATGCTGATCTTAGGGTATTTGGTACTCACAGAATACCAAGGAGGGTGGCCGCCTTAGGGTTTTTGCTGGAGAGTCTATGGATAGAATTTAGACACTGGCATGACAAATTCTTTTATATTAGACTCTTAATTAAACTTTTCATGATGGCAAACATATGTCATAACACTTATTTGCATATTTTAGACTCTTAGAATAGCTATTTTAATAATGCCACAATTGCCAAACATACTGAGGGAGCCATGATAATTTTACTTGTAATATTTTTTCATGTCAGTTATTTTATTGAAAAAGATCATTTAAATGATGTTTAAGTTCTCCATTACAGGGATTTTATTTACTAAATCTTTTATTTTAATAACTATAGAGTAGAAGTGTACATACAGAAAGACAGACTATATTGGGAGATAATGCGCTCGTATTAAATGTGATGTCAATGGCAGGCTCAGGACAAGTGGGCATTGAATATATCCATTTTCCTTTTTAAATAGAAGAAAAGATTAATTTTCATGTGGGTGGTAATCACTCTAGTAGCAGTGATTATTTAATCCAACGATGACATAGTTGCATTTATAGAAAACATTATGACACCAAGCTGAAATTTGTAAAACTGATATTCATCAGAGAAAACATAATTATGGATAACAAAATCTATTTTGAAAATATGAACCACTGGATGTATTTTAAAAATATGAATCATTGTATATTGTACAATGCAAAAAGCAAAGCTAACAAAGTAGATAATATGGACTGTATAAAAATAAAGAACATTGGTGAATCGAGGAGCTCAGTGTAAAAAGGTAACCTGAATGGGTGAAAATACTTGAAAATCATAAACCCACACTTCAACAACAATAAGACAAACAGATTTTTAAAAATGGCAAGGGATTTGAATAGATATTTCTCCAAAGAAGATGTACAAATGGCCGGTACACACATGAAAAGGTGCTTGACGTCACTCATAATTAGAGAAACTCAAAGCAAAACCACAGTGAGATATCATCTCACATACAGTAGGTTGGCAATTATCCAAAAATGAAATAAAACAATGAGTTGTTATCTAGGATGGGCAGAAAGTGGAGCCCATGTGCCTCGGTGGTGGGAAAGAAAATAGTATATTAATAGCTGCTATGGAAAATAGTGTGGTAGTTCTTCAGCAAAGTAAAAATAGAATTACCATATGATCCAGCAGGTCCACTTCTGGGTCTAAGTCCATAGCCAAACAAATTTAAAGCAAGAACTCAAACAGATCTTTGTACATCCGTGTTCATAGCAGGATAATCCACAGTAGTGAAAAGATGGGCGTAACTAAGTGTCCCCTGATGGACGAGTAGACAGACACAATGTAGTCTCACGTACAATCGAATATTAGTCAGCCTTAAAAAGGAAGGAAATGCTGACAGATGCCACAACACAGATCAACCTTGGGACATATGTTAGATGAACTAAAGTCACACAAAGACAAATATTGAATGATTCCACTTAGGTTCCCAGAGCAGTCAAACTCATGAGACAGAAAGTACAATATGATGGTGGCCACCAGGTGCTGGGGGAGAGAAGGACAAGTTAGTTCTTAGTGGTCACAGAGTTTCAGTTTTGCGAGATGAAGAGTTCTACAGATGGATGAGAGCAAGGGCTGTACACCTATGTGGATAGACTTAATTTCCACTTTAAGTGTATACTTAAGGTGACTTTTTTAACTTTACACTTAAAAATAATTAAGAATGTAAATTTTGTATAATATCCAAAATATTCTGATAATATCCAAATCCTATTGCTTTCTCTTTGTGGTGAGGGTTTTCTATGCTGTTTAGGGAAGCCGCATGCTATCAACCTAATTTGATGTTTTTTTCTGTTTCAGCTCTGTGGCCACTTGTTCCCAAGGTTTCAAGGCACGATGAGGGACAGTGGCTCTTGGAAACTCTGGCTTTGGGTGGCAATGTTCCTGCTTCCTGCTTCCACTTCCGTGACTGTCAGAGGCAAGCCAGGTATCCAGGACGCTTTGTTGCCTAATCACCAAATGTTATTAATAGCCTTTAAATCATTAAGAAGATGTAGTAGAGCAAATCTTGTTAAGTTTGAAGAGGCCATAGATTAAACCCAGTAGAACAGAACAAATGATAATTCATTGTTTTCTCCTATAGATCTTCACATGATGTTCTTCAAGATCTCTAAAGTTACCTATTTTTTCTTTTTCTTTTTCTTTCTTTCTTTTTTTTTTTTTTTTTGAGACAGTCTTACTATGTCACCCTGGGTAGAGTGCAGTGGTGTCACAGCTCACAGCAACCTCAAACTCTTGGGCTTAAGCAATTCTCTTGCCTCAGCCTCCCAATTAGCTGGGACTACAGGCACCCACCATAGCACCTGGCTATTTTTTTGGTTGTAGTTGTCACTGTTGTCTGGTAGACCCTGGTCAGATTCAAACCCACAGCCTTTGGTGTATGTGGCTGGCACCCTAGCCTCTGAGCTACAGGCACTGAACCTACCTGATTTTTTCATATGCATATTATATTAGTCTAACTAGCTTTTCTTTTTTGTCATTGCTATTTACAAATGTAAATATATGCATACGCATCTGTGTGTGTATTTTTGACAGCAAATATGTCTCCCTTTCTCCTTCAAGAATTACTTATTAAAGTTGTAAGTATGGAAACTCATTACTAATTAGAATTAACTAGGACCTATCTAATCCTAATTTGGGACAAGTGAAAAATGGAATAAGAGGTATATAAAAGGAAATGTAATTTATAGTCCCCAGTACTTAGGAGATGGAGGCAAGAGAATCGCTTAAGCCCAAGAGTTGGAGGTTGCTGTGAGCTGTGATGCCACTGCACTCTACTGAGGGCAACGTGGTGAGATTCTGTTTCAAAAAAAAAAGGAAATGTGGTTTAGTGTGGTTTATATGTCAGTTTTTTTTGTCTCTCAGATGAGGGAAATAAAAAGTGGACAGATCTTTAGAGCTCCATTTGAACTAAGCAGACAATATTTATTTGTGATTTGTTGAATTTATCAGTGTTCTCGTAAATATTTTCATAGGACTTAAAGGCAATGTGAAATATTTACTTCCACCTCTGATTTTTAAAATTATGTGGTTAATTGGGAAGACTTTTCTTGAACGTTGAGTATATGTAGGTTGCTGACCTGGGAGTAATTCCCATGACACATTGAACTAGGCACATTGAAGAAGCCATTTGTTAGGAAAAGAGAAACTTCTCCTCTTTCCAAACAGTGAATCACATATCAAGTATCTTAATGATGATCCCATGGGGTAATGTATTCTGAGACGGTGAGTCATAGTGTGCTCGAATATTTCTTTAATAATTTTTGCTAAACAGGTATAAACTCACTGTAGTAGAGAATTTTGAACCTAAGGCACACGTCAGATAATAACAATTACTTATAAGGATATAACAAATCTTAACCTTTCAAAGCATCATGTAAGTTTTTATGATTTTTTTTTTTACTAATTTGGCAGGAGGTGCATTTCCTAAAATAATCCACATGAAAGTCTGGATATTCTATTACTGTATAAAAGACATCCTATGGCTGTCATAGAGTTTTTTGGGGGAAAACTCTTTCTTTACTGAGAAATAAATTAGCAGTGACTCATTGCAACTACAGCTATGTAGAGAAAAGAAAGAAACACGTAAGTCAGGCAAGTTTATTCTCCTAAAGTTGCTGCTCTTCTGATTCTCTTTATGTTTCTTCTTTTTAAGAAAGAGGTAATGCACTTTGCAGTTTAATCAGACAGGATAGGAAGTTTTTAGTTAGAGAGGAGAATGAATCTTTGATTGAGCAGGATATGGTTCTTACACAGATGCTAGTACATAATGAATGTTCTTGATGATACAGTGATTTGAAAGATCTAAATAAATAAGGCTCCAGTTTTAGCGCAAGTATCACTTGTTTTGATTCCTGACTCCCACTCCTGTATACGCCTCTTATACAGATCAGGTGGGGCGGGATTCAGTAACTTACAGCTTTAACAAGCTCCCCCAGGTGAACTTAATGCAGGTTATCCAAGGAAAACAGTCCACTCACCTTTGGGAGAATTGTCTCTTCCTTTCCATTTTCCTTTTTCTTTCCCCCTTAGCTGATTATCTTGCATTTTATGCCATTGAGTTCCTTTTATTCCATTATTTTATTTTATATATATATTTTTGGCCCTTAGTCACTTTTTTAAAATTGCGGTAAGAACACTTAAAATAAAATCCGTCTTAACACATTTTTAAGTGTATAGAACAGTTCTGTTAACGACAAACACGATTTGCAGATGGTGTTCCACAGATCTCTAGAACCCAATCATCTTGCATAGATAAAATTCCCTCTCTCGGGATTCCCCTGAATGTTTTGCTGTAGTCGACTCAGTATCTCAGCTCTGTGATTGGGTTACATTGCATATAGGACTTCCAAAATGCATATAGTTTCTGGTCCAATTTACTTTAGCAAATGAAGCATTCTAGAAGATTTTCCTAACACTGTGAATTCAGAACTAATCTGAACTCTTAACAAGATTCACCTAACATGAAGCATTACTGGAAATTAGTTAAAAAAAAAATCTGGGGTTGATTTTTGTCATTTTCTGGAAGGTTCGTGAAGCAACACACTGTGGACGTGCCGTGGAAATTGCCTAGCATGGAGTATCGTTTACATTAATTGAAAACGTCAGCATAGAACTGTCGAAGGGATTATTGAAGACTATGACATGCTGGGCGCAGCCTGGCAAGGCCACTTCTGTGTCTTGTCTGTCTGATTCAGTGCGAGGTTCCCTTTTTAGTTTTCTCATGTGCAGACCTGCGCGTGTGGTCACTAACCATTTACCGGAGGGAAGTGATTACATCTAAAAATAAAATATAACAAATCTGAGGGAGAGGCTAGGGTTTCAGCGCTGGACTCGGAGAGGTTGTCAACAGTTTACTATTAAACCTAAATATATGAAGGATAAAATCAAGTCTTTTAATTGCTTTACTTTTACTTTGGGGCATGTTTAACGATCTTTGGAATACTGTCCCAGTTGGGATGGAATTCAGGAGTAATATGGGGAAATTGAATAACCACTTGAATTTTAAAATCTTGACGATATTAAAAATTTAGTTGTTTCATAGTCTTTCATCCATTTCACCATTATGCTGAGATTGTGGAATAAGGCATTCTTGAATATTTTCACCCTGAAAATGAACTTTGGTTTGAATGGGACAGTTTCAGCTCAGTTGTCAACAGAAAGTGGTGAAGGGAATCGTATTAAAATACAGTCTCAAAACCTGCTTTAATCAGTTACTTAAAACTGTTTCCTCTATTATAGAAGCTTATGGGCCAAGTGATTGAAGTTGCCTCTACTTTCCTTAATCTGTTCTAAGGCAAAAACACTTAATTAGCACCCAAAGTAATTAAAAAACAGAAAACTGAGGAGGGGAAAAAACAACCTAACAAAGACAATGCAATAACATCTAAGTAATCAAATTTATTTTACTTGTGGTAAAACCGCAAGGTAAGTGTATAGATTGAACTGATTGTAAATTTAGGCCCCAAACCGTACTCATAAACCCTTCTAAGTTAGTTTTCTATTCATTGTAAGGCAAAACTGTTATCCTAAAATATGGCTTTTACTAATTGACAGACATCTCACTCTTAAATTCAGGGGAAAAGTAAGCTGTTACAGAGAGAATTTTATTTTTGTGTTTTTAAGAATTCTTTGTGCTCCGAGTGGTGTCACATAAAAGTCCTATATTGACAAATGCCCTTTGTAACTTGTAAATTTTGAAAGTGGAGGAATCCTTCACGTGATTTAATTAAGAATATAGCTTATAACAAGGATTTTCCTTTGGATAAGTAGTTTGGAGTCAAAGCTAAGCAGTGGTGGTTCTGTGACCTTTTTGTGAGCTCTCTGTTAAAAGAAGCTATATTCCCAAGTTTTTCTTGTTTGTTTACATTTTCATATTAATTTTGTTATATTCCAGCCCCATGTACTTTACCAGTTTTTGTTAAGCAGTGTTTTTCTCCTGGCCTCGGTTACCCAATATTCCCTAATCAGAAGGATCAGCCAGGTACAGAGTGGACAGGGGACCTGAGGGCAAATGTTCATAAAATGAAGATGCCCGCTCTCCCCTCTAAACCTATAAGCTTTTGTTGTGATCTGTTTATGGAATAACATGGGAAAACAATCATTTCATATATGTTACTTCCGAGGATATGAAGAAATAGGACGATCAAAGCAGGAAAATAGGCCAGAGGAGGAACTTCATACTTTCTCGGGGGACAGTTCTTGGCCCTTTTTCTTCTTGTCTCACCCACTATGTGATCTCATCCATTCCACGGTTTTAAATAGGATTTATATATTATGTATCAATCGTTTGCAAATTCACTTCACAGACTGAATCTCTCTTCGGCGTTTCATACCTGTATTTCAAACCACCCATTCAAGAGCTTTGCTGTTTGAATTTCCTACTGGACTCCAAAGTTAACCTTACTAACTCTTCCTGGGTCTCACTATGGATCGATTTGCTGCCTACTGAATTTCTTTTTACGTCTCTAGTGAGATTCCCTTCAGTAAACTGAAGCTTTATCCCCTAAGCAGCCTACATTTCCTCCTCCCTGCATTGAATCCAGTATCACGTCCTGTTGGTTCTTGGATCTCAATTCCTTTCCCCATTTCCATTTTGACTGTTATCTCTGTCGTGGTCCAGGCTACCGTCCTATCTGGCCTCACATCGTGTGAGAGTGCAAGGAGGGCTGTCAGATAAAATAGAGAATGCCCAGATAAATTTGAAGTGTAGGTAAATAATGGATAATTTTCTAGTATAAGTATGTTTCAAATATTGCATGAGAGATACTTATACTAAATTTTATTTTATTTCTCTGATGTTCAGATTTAATTGGGGGGGTCTGTGTTTTATTTGCTGTTTTTCATAATCCTGTACGATGTAAGGGTTTTATTATATATAATGATCAGGGAAGGTTGCCCTCATGTGGGACCATTATGGAGACACAAAGGCATTGAGAGACCTGAATGCCTAGAAGTATTAGTACCAAGGCTCTGAGGCACAGCATACATGGCATGTGGGAGAAACAGAGAGCCAGAAAGGCCAGGGGATTGCAGTCAGGTGGATGAGAGGGAGGAGGTAGAGCAGGTGCTACTGAGAAATGATTTGTGCTTTATCTGCTTTCAAAATCAGATTTCTTTTTTTACTTTTTCTGATACAGAGTCCCACTCTGTCACCTTGGGTCAAGTGCCGTGGTGTCATTGTAACTCACAGCAACCTCAAACTCCTGGGCTTTAGAGATCCTCTTTGCTCAGCCTCTCGAGTAGCTGTGACTACAGGCATCTGCTACAACGCCCAGCTAATTTTCCTGATTTGGGTAGAGCCAAGGTCTCACTCTTGCTCAGGCTGATCTCCCACTCCTGAGCTCAACCAATTCACCCACCTTGGCCTCCCAGAGTGCTAGGATTACCGGAGGGAGCCACCCTGCCTGGCCTCAAATCTAATTTCTAAGTCTGCAAAGTCAAAGACTAGACCTTGGAGTCTGATAAATTCACCAAAGCAATAAACACTCCCCAGGGAGGCCTCTTGGGAAGGAGATGGTCAAACTTTGCCTTTCAGGATGGTTCCCAGGCATCAAGTAAACAGGAAGTCTTCAAGCTTTAATTCACACTAATTGAATGTTATCATGTTGTATTATTAGTAATACATTGCAATTAAAGTACTTATGTGTGGAAATATGTACATTTTAGAAAAGTTGAAATATAAATTCTATATTCCCTAGACAAACTACATTTTCTTTTCCTGCAATCAGTAAGGGGGTGTATAAATCATGTAAGTAATACTCAGAAATCTCAATGAACTCTGAAGAGTATAACAGAAATGTTTACATTATTTTTCGTGATGCCTGTAACTTTGATATTCACCTTTGTAATACACAGGAAATGACCTCCTGGCTTTTCCAGAGGCCTCTGTTGCCACAGAGAGTGACTAGTCCATTTTTAGTATGAATAGCAGCCACATACACAAATCTTTTATTAACCAGATAGCACAACAGTTGAAAATATTTTTAAAAGGATGGATTTCAGCTCATCTGGGCTTCCTAACTATTTGAGAGGAGGAGGACATTGAATGTGATTTGAGTTAATGATAAGAAAAAAGTGAAAAAGAGGAACATCGACATGCCTTCAGTGAATACCACGTACTATATTAAACTGAAGACTTTTATATGAGTGAGTCTAGAACATGTGAGAACAATCATAGGAAAAGTGTGTATAAGGAGGCTGATCTAATCTCAAGGTTCGAATGCTTAGCAATACAATAGGAGGCAAACAAATAGGTAAAAACATAGTTCAAGAATTTAGAGGTGGGGGGAAAAGTGATTTCGTACATGGGCCCACGTGTGTGTGGAAGGAAGATTTTTTTAAAAACACGTGTTTAGAACTGAGGGAGAGAGCAAAATACATTTCCACCCAAGAACACAGAGTTTCTTATTCTTTTGTTAAATTGTGTATGTGATATCATTGCTCTTGCAATTCTAGAAAAAATTAGAAAACAAAAAATCAGGCATTGAAGGAGCAATGTTCAAGGACAGAGGGAGGAAAAAGTGGGTTTACGGGAAACTTTTGTTTCACCTCCGCCATCGAATGGCTTTCTCTCGGATCACTGGTTCTTTGGTGCTCTGGATTCTGATTTTTGGAAAAAGGAGGGGTAAAAATATTTTTTAAATTATGTATTTTCTTCGTAGCTAGTCCAGATAAAATCACGACATACGCAAATCTGACCTAGCCTCTTTCCTTCCCGCGTCCGTGGGCTCCTCTCAGGGCCTCTCCAACCCTGGGAGCTGCACTGGAGGTCCCTCCGGCCAAGTCAGAGGAAGGTGGATCTGATGGTCCTCAGCAGACTAGCACGAGTTGTTACAGACATTTGCGTTTGATTTAAAAATCTGCCGATTAAGGTTTTCTAAGCAGTGTAAGCAGTGCATTTTTTTTTTAATTTTTACAAACATTCTTTTAAACAATTACGTATATCCTTGAGGTCTACTACATGATGTTATGTGTTACATACTGATAGTAAAACGGTTACTATAGTGACCCAGAATAACACACCTGTCATCTCACTTATTATATAGTTACTCATTTTGTGACATGAGAAGCTAAAATCTCCTTTGTTAAAAAAAATGTTTTAGTGCATTTTGTTAGTCCTGTGTCATTCATTGCACATTAGACTTCTAGGCCCGTCCGGCCTACATGTCTGCTGTTTTGTATACTTTGACCTAAAGGTCTCTATTTCCTCTCCCCTCTCCAACCCATAGTAAATGCTATTTCATTCTCTATCACAGTGTATTTTAGACCTGTTTAAAACATATCATTATAAGTGAGATCAGGCAATATTTTTTTTCTGCGTCTGTCTCATTTCACTTAATATATCCTCCAGGTCCATCCATGTTGTGGCAAATGGAGGGAATTTTTGTTTTTTAAGGTTGAATAATGCCTCAACATATAAAAGATCTAAATGTAAGATCTGAAACTATAAAACTCCTAGAAAGAATATAGGGGGAAAGCGCCTGACATTGGCCTTGGCAGTGACTTCATAGATAGCACAGGAAAAGCTCAAGCTACAAAATAAATAAATAAGATGACGTCAAACTACAAAGCAAAGGACACAGTCAACAAAATGAAAAGGCAGCCTGTAGGCTAGGAATAAATAACGGCAAATCACAAATCTGATAAGGGATCATCATTATCCAAAATGTGTAAAGAACCCTTGTACGACGCCATAGCAGAAAAACAAATTAAAAAATGGTCAAAGGACCTAACTAGGCCTTTCTCCAAAGAAAACATAAAGATGGCCATCAGGTGTATGAAAAGGTGCTCAACATCACTAACCATACGGGAAATACAAATGAAAACCACTGTGAGCTATCACTTCCCACCCACAGGGATGGGTATGATAAAAAAGAGAAGAGATAACAGAGGTTGGCAGGGTATGCAGGACAGGGAGCAGTGTGGAGGTTCCTAAAGAAATTAAACATAAAACTACGAGGCTGGGTGCAGTGGCTCATGCCAGTAAACTCAGCACTCTGGGAGCCCAAGGACTGCTTAAGCTCAGGAGTTGGAGATCAACCTGAGCCAGAGGAAGACTCCCATCTCTCCTAAAAATAGAAAAAATTAGCCCAGCACTGGGGTGCGCAGCTCTAGTCCCAGCTACTTAGGAAGCTGAGGGGCATGGGTGGCTTGAGCAGAGGAGTCTAAGGTTGTTGTCAGCTAGGATGATATCATAGCACTCTAGCCTGTGCAACAGAGTAAGTGAGACTCTGTCTCAAAAACAAAAACAAACAAAATTCCCTCTTTTTGATCTATCTCCAAGGAGAGGAAATCCCTACTGCGTAAAGATATCTACAGTCCCATATTTATTACAGCATTATTCACAATAGCCAGATATGGAAACAGTCTAAATACCTATCAGTGGATGAATGGGTAAAGCAAGGCATCTTTCACAGGGGATTTTTAGTCACTACTTTTACAGAACCCCAGAAAGCCTCTGAAGCCTGTGTGCGGCTTCATCTCGTCCACTTAGCAGGATGCATGAATGTTTGTGTCTTAGCTGTAGTTTTTCATGGTACATGCACATTTACTCCAAAGTGTGCTTTACTTCATACTAAAATGTGCACATCAGTACCTAAAGCAATTAACATATCGAACTTGTAATAGCCATGTGCAATCCTTGCCACTCCTAGTCAATCAATCCATAAGACTCATGCTTTCAGATTATCGTGCCTTAAATCTCAACCCCCCAGCTTTTTAACATTGAGTTTTAATTTGCTTTGTTCAGATTTCTACGACAAAGCATGCATTCTAAAGATATGACATGGCATTTGATTTTCATAAACTTTAGACTTTTAGTGGAGAAATACTTTCACAAATACTGCTAGAAATGTTAAATTCCGTTCATTTCAAAGTGACAGGTTTATTACTTTGACTTCATCCTCTATTCACTTAGACCTCAGAAGAAATTTAAAGAAGATATATACTGCTTCCACCTTGGCAGTAGGCCAGCATACCATCCCCTCACTACCAAAGTGTCATAGTGGGAAGTCCCTTCCCGCTGTCTCAAGATGATTTGTTTTGCATATCATCTATTAAGGCTTCCCACATATGTGGTGAAACATGTAATCTTATTTATTAATATAGTCGTTCATCATCATTATAAAATTTGGTCCAAAATTAGGTTTTTTAAAAAAACTTGCAACATTATTTTTATCTTAACATATTCAGTCACAGAGACACAGTTTTCTTCCTTTTGTTGACACATTGCTTAACCCACAGTAAAGTGAAAAAAAAATCTTAAATGCAGAGTGCAATGAATTTTTTATATATGTATTCACCTGAGTAACTAGCACTCAGACAAACTTATAGAACATTGGCAAAGCCCAGGGGGCTTCTGTATTCCTGTTGACATCCCACCGAGGTAACTACGACTACTGCTTTGGTGGAGATTAGAGGGCAATCTCTTAAACTTCATATAAAATGGAATTACGTAGTATGCATTGTCTTATGAGTGGTACTTTTTTTTTTTTTTGAGACGGAGCCTCAAGCTATCCCCCTGGGTAGAGTGCCGTGGCATCACAGCTCATAGCAACCTCCAACTCCTGGGCTCCAGCGAGTCTCCTGCCTCCGCCTCCCAAGTAGCTGGGACCACAAGCACCCGCCACAACGCCCGGGCCATTTTTTAGTTGCAGCCATCATTGTTGTTTGGTGGGCCTGGGGCTGGGGATTTGAACCCGCCACCTTAGGTGTACGTGGCTGACACCTTAGCCAATTGAGCCACAGGCACCGAGCCATGAGCAGTACTTTAACCACTTACTATTTTATTTATGAGATTCACCTTGTTGCTGCATGTCTTAATAGCTCATTCTTTCTTATTCCCTTATAGTTTTTCATGGTCTATACTATAATTGCTAAATTTACTCTCTAACAGATGACTATTTGGATCACTACCCGCTTTTCACTGTTAGGAGTCACGCTGCTGTGAGTGTCCGAGAGGCCATGTACACTCATTTTTTGCCTTCATTTCTTTTGGGTCATTCAGTTTTCAAGTAAGAGAGTTTATGCGTATTTAGCTTTAGTAAGTACTGCAATTAGTTTCCTAAAGTTTGTTGACTGATATTTTTCTCCCAACCTAGGATACCCTTTACAGGACACCCTGATATTCCTTTACAGCAGTCCTCAACCTGTGGGTGGCGACCCCTTTGTAACAATGAAAATACATCCTGCCTATCAGCTATTGACATTACGATTCATAACAGTAGCAAAATTACAGTTATGAAGTAGCAACAAAAGTAATTTTAGAGTTGGGGTTCAGCACAACATGAGGAACTGTATTAAAGGGTTGCAGCCTTAGGAGGCTTTAGCAAGGTTGAGAATCACTGCTTTAAGAGGTATCGATCAAGCACCAAGCTTGCAGAGGGGCTGAGGGCAACTGTGAATAAAATGATGAGCTCTGCTTTCCCCTCTGTCCAGCAAGAAGCCTTGACAAATGCAAAACATCTCACCACTCTTGTTTTGATACATTTGTAGAATAACATGGAATAATAGTTATTTCATTTATGTTACTTCTGAGAAAATGAAGATGTAGGAAAACCAAAGAAGGAATAAGGAGCAGTAGGGGATGTTGCAATTTCTCAGGGCGTAGTTCTTGTCGACCTTGTATCAGTTTCACCCTCACTAAGCAACAAGAAGAGTTTCTGTTACTCCGTGTCACCAGCAGCACTTAGTGCTATCAGGGCTTTAATTTTAGCCTCGGAGTGGTTTCTGGTCATGGGTTTTCTTTGCCTTTTCCTGCTGACTAATGATGGTGAGCACCTTTTATACTGGAGTTGGCCATTTGGATATTTTCTTCTGTAAAGTTATTTAATATTTTTGAACATTTTCAGGATAAGATTTCCAATCTTTTTATTATTGATTTGTGAACATTCGTTATATATTCTAGAAATAACGCTTTATTGGATATGTGGCCTGCAGGCACCTTTCCCCTAATTTATGACTTTCCTTTTTACCTTTCAAATGCCTCTTGATTAAAGATTTTAATTTTAACGCAATTCAATTTAGCAAGCTTTTCTTTTGTGATTAAGGCTTTCTGGGTCACTTTTGGGAAATCTTTGCTACCCCAGGTAAATGATGATTTTATGTTTTCTCAGAGATGATTTTTTGTTTTACCTTTCACATTTAGGCTGATGATTATCTCCGATAAATTTTTGAGCATGGTATGATGTAAGATTAAGGTTCAGTGTTTTCCTAAAGGGATATCCAGTTGACCTGGTACTATTTATTGCAAAGACCGTCCATTTTTCACTGAATTGCAGTAGCCCTTATGTTGCAGATAAGGGGATTGTGTGCGTGGATAGGCTTTGGTTGTCCATAGTATTCCAACCACATTGGAAACATTCCTGATAGCTGAACGTTTCAATTCTCCAGCTTGTTCTCCTTCAATTTTGCCTTTAGCTATTTTAATTTTTGATAGTTCCATATAAAATTGAAAATTAGCTTGTAAGTTTTTACACATATATACACACACACACATCCTTTTGGGATTTTAATTGGTATTGCACTGAATCTGGAGATAAAACCGAGAACTGACATGTTAATAATGTTGAATCTTCTACCCTAAGTACTTGGTTTTTCCCCTTAATTATTTAGATCTTTAATTTTGCTCAACAAAGTGTTATAGCTTTGTTCCCAGAGCTCAAGTAAGGTGCTCTGTTTTTATACAAGTCACTTATGAATTCAGACCGAAAATTGATAATCTTTACAAAGTATTCAACTATTTCACTATTATGTAGAAACTACAGTAGTGTTAATATTTCTGAGAGGATTTTCTAAAGTATCTAAGTAAGCTCTAAAACTATTCAGTGCTATAATCTCACTAACAAATTGTGTATTCAGAATAGTTATTGCAGTTTATTCACTTTTTAAAAATCTGATTAAGTTGTGGCACTATTTGGAATCACATTTATTTAATGATTAAATGTATTAAGATGATGCCCTGTCAGCTCCCCTAAGGGCTGTGATATGTTTATCGAATGAACAGCTGAGGAGATCAGCAATTGAACCAGTGAGTGGGCAATTTTCACTTTCCCAGAGCAGGGATCAATTTGGTGTTAAGCAGTTTATCTCCTTTCTATATTAAAACATTTTTAAGTAATTAAACCCAAACATCAATTTTAAACATGGCGAATTAAGGTTGTGATCTAGTTTAAAATCTAAAACTAAACATCGTAACTGGCCAGTTGTACAGTTAACCTTGACATCATTTGAAGATCGGCTTCAATTTTGTTCAAAATGGTCTGAATTAACTGTTAACGTTTGTAGAATCCAGCCTGAATTAGATTTAAAAACATCTCCAGATGTTAAAAAATCAGTGGACGTATATCCATTACCGTATGGGTGTGGCGTGCTGGTATTAAAAATGTAAATTCACTGAGGGGAGTCTCACTTTATGTTTTATTTCTTCGAATGCCCCTAAGTGCATTAGCACATAATTAATACTTTCTCAATGACTTTGATCCCTTTTTAAAAATTGTAGGCCACTTGTAGGTAGTGTTGTGGCCTTTTTATTTTACTGTAGTAACTTCCCTCCACGTCCTCCTTTGCTCTAAAAGTTTAATGTTCACACAACAGCAAAACCTGAGTCAAAGTAAAAATATGCAGTAGTAATTCACTTGTTTTATTATTGCAGTGTACTTTGAATACAAAAGTTTAATGATGTTGTTAAAACTAGCTTACTGTGTGGATATAGCTATCGGTAGAGTCAGAAAAATAATGGTAATAGTATTAGCCAACATTACCAAGTATTTAACTGTGTATCAAGCAGTGTTCTAAGAACTTTACGTAAATAAGCAGTAAAACGACTACATGGTGGGTAATACTCTTATCTCATTTTACAGAAATTTAATAAAATTGCTTATTTTCATTTTTATCTTAAGTTTCTGATTATATTGTATAATTCAAATTTATTTGAAAAATTTGAAAATGTAGTGCAAATAATCTATACCCCACCCTTTTCTTTTTTTAAATAGAAAGGCCATGTCCTATGCTCAGAACAGAGGAACATCAGTTGGCACAAAGCAGCAGAAATAAACTTGAAGTTTCAGGTAAGCATTATAATCTTTTGCTAAGTAGCATTTTCTGTAAAATTATCTCCGGTTATGGAATGTCTTTGATATTGCAATTCAGGATCATGACATTGTCACAAACATGGAAAGCTGATAGTGCAGAGACAAGTCTGAGAGCCGAGTTGTTAATGTTTAATCTAAGATCAACGATGCAGCACCCTCTTAGAGAGAAAGTGTTATTTAAAATTATAAAGTTGTGTCTATTGTAGAAATTTTGAAAAAGAAAATTTATGATAAAGAAGATCTCACCACCCAGACTAGCGGTGATTACCATTTTGATATAACATTTCTGTCTTCTTATTCTCTTCCTTCCTTCCTCATTTCTCTCTATTTTTTCTCCTTATCTCTCTCTCCTTCTCACCCACCAGTGCATGCGTGTGAGAGTGTGTGCGTGAGCACACACACGTGATCATGATACGATATTACATTTGAAATCCACGCCTCTTCCCACATCAGTATACATCTTCTGCATCTTCTAAATGCAGATTGTCTTTAAAAAGACCTCTTAGATTTCAGCTGAATGTATTATTTATTTAAGCTAACTAATTTTTTGTCACTAGAACTACGATGAATTGCTGTAATTATTTACTTAGGTTAATTTCAAGGTCAAAGTAAATTAATATTGGAGTCATTTGAAACACACTTCTGCGTTTTTTCCCAGTAAGGTGACTGCATACTCCACATGCAGAGTGAATTTCATTCCCTTCTACCCTAAAAGAAAAAGTAAAATCAAGAAAGTCTGCTGATC
The DNA here is from genome assembly GCA_963574575.1 of Galagoides demidoff. NCBI lineage: Eukaryota > Metazoa > Chordata > Mammalia > Primates > Galagidae > Galagoides > Galagoides demidoff. The sequence continues at coordinate 39,615 of CAUYQV010189821.1, forward strand.
CCAAACAGCAGGATTTTAACTGAAATAAATAAATCTACAGATACAACAGAAAATCCAGAAAGTCAATATTTCTGAAAAACTAAAAAAAAGTCAGTATTTCTGTGATTTACTAAACTTATCACAACTACTGGATTAAACCACTTGTCTCATTGGACAGGTTTTGATCTAGGAGAGAGTTTTTCTCTGAGACGTGCGTTTTGTGAAGGTGATAAAACTTGTTTCAAATTGGGAAGTGCCCTTCTTATCAGAGACACTAGGTAAGTAAAATCATGGGTTTTTCCTGCATTTTCTTAATTCCACATGAATTATTTTCTAAGGAGATTGCAAATAATTTGTTTTTAAAAAGAAGAAAACTTGTCAATGGTGCCATCCTCCCTTGAGTGCTGTGGTAAATAGGCTATTTAGGTATTTGTTGTTTATAAAAATCTTTGCAATCCAATATCTGTTCTACGGCATAAATAACCATTTTTCTATACAGGTAGAGATGTACTCTGAACAGAATTACAATTAAATCCATTTCTGAAGAAATAATGTTTATGTTTAAAGTAGACATACTATTACATTTTAAAATTATAAACTTTAAAATATAAATGATAATGTAGACTCAGACCCAAAAAACTGATATTCATTATACGTATTTTTACATTGACTTTGCTCCATAATCAATTAAAATAAAAGAACTTGGCCCTTAGGTGTTCATCTTATATGTTGTATAGAGTACGTAGCCAAAAAAAAAAAAAAGAAACCTTTTTACAGTTTCATTTTTGGTATTGATACTCATTTAATTTTAAAATGGATTTACCAAAGTTTTCTTTTGTTTTTTTACCTTTCTTTTTTCTACTGGTGGACCCAGGATTAACAAATTTAATTACTTTTCATTTAACTGTGTCAATAGGTCAGCTACTGTACAGAGCGGTAGTAATATTCATGTTGTAGGTGTAGTAAGATTCATGTTGTAAGCTGAGTCATCGGAAAGGAAGGCTGTGTTATGGTCAATGTATTTATTCCTTGAGTACAGGGTGTGTTCTCATGCATGAATGTTCTACAGTGAAAAAAAAAAGCATCAAAATTCTACGTGGTGTAATGTTCAACACAGATATGTTTGTGGAAAACAAATGTCAGTGTTTCCCTTCCTCCTGGGTCACCTAGCATTTAAGTTACAGACAAGACTGTTGAGAATCTCAACATTGGCATTCTTTATTTTTTTGGCCGGGGCTGGGTTTGAACCCACCACCTCCAGCATATAGGGCCAGTGCCCTACCCTTTTGAGCCACAGTCACCACCCAGCATTGGCATTCTTTAAAGGAAAGAGCATTAGGCATCTCTTTGCTCCTCAGACGGTCTGTGGAAACAAGGTTCATAGGTCACTTTTTCCTTGAGAAAAGCTTTTTTTTTTTTCTTTAATCTCCTATTTTATAATACTTTAATTTCAACTTCACGGCATTGTTTCTTAAAAGTAAACGGCTTATTACCTGGTAAGAAACAAGAGTGTTAAGGAAGGAAATAACTACATCGTGGGGGGTTATAACGGTGGTTTCAGGGGAGACATTTCAGCCCATGCAGCTGTACAGACCTTTGCTGTAGTGGGCAGCTGTTGAGCTGGTCTCACCAGCCAGCATTGAACCCTGGGCACAGAAGCTCCACGTCTGGGTGTGCTTGTGCCATAAAGAAAAGCCAAGATACACAGTAGTTCTTGGTCATATATCTATTTAGGTGTTTCTTAATCCAGTACCAAATAACTTAATGAATTTAAGAAAGTCAACATTCTAGGGCAGTGCCTGTGGCTCAAAGGAGTAGGGTGCTGGCCCCATATAACGGAGGTGGCGGGTTCAAACCCAGCTCCGGCCAAAAACTGCCAAAAAAAAAATCAATATTCTATTCCAAAATTAAAATGCATTTTTATTTCACTCCATGCCTTATTTTTTGCTGATTTAACCCCCTGTAATTCTGACTAGGTGGTAAAAGGATTGGAAGGAAATCTTTTAAAATTCACTGGACTTGTCTGTAAGAAGATTTAGCTAACTTTATGTAGCAACACTGGAAAACTCAGTGCCACACTTAGGGAAATGCTATGCCCCTTGGAATCTATGCAGTTATAAATATTAGGCATGACTTGAAGTTTATTTCCTGACTTTTTGGCTCTAAATCACTGCCCAATCCCTGGGTAATCAATGTAAGGGAATTCTGTGGTTCTGCGGAACAGGACCCTCGGACCTCGTCTACAGGAAACTGGAGGGTATCTGGTTAAGCTGACCAACCAGTGTCAAGTAACCTGGCTCATGTCCACTTACATTTCACTCCCTGAGCCAACTATGCTAGGATGATTCTCTTGCATGATGCCATTTTGATTTTTCAATGAGACTGGAGTAAAGTTGCAGCTATTTATATATTTGTAAATAAGCTGACTTGCAGAGTCAGCATGGGAAAAGGCAGATACGATTTTATTTGGAACATGGGGATGCTTTCTGAGCTTGATTTTATTGTTTGGCATATTTCGGGTGATATCATGAGAAGAGAGAAGTAACAAACATGCTGGACAGACACATATCAGACACACTCAGTGCTCTGAGCCTGTTTTAACATGGGCCTCCCAACGGCTTTTGCACAGGCCTCCAGACAAACATACGTGTACACTTAGAGATGGGACAGACTCAGGGAAATCTCAGGGGCTATATGTGTGTTTTGTTTGTTTTAAAGTCATGTCCATGTATTCAATATTTAATGGTTTAGCAAATAGTAAGCATCTGAAGTCTTTAAACAATTCTGTGCAGCATGCTCCCTAGTTATCAAAAATTATCTTCTTAGGGCGGTGCCTATGGCTCAAAGGAGTAGGGCGCTGGCCCCATATGCCAGAGGTGGCAGGTTCAAGCCCAACCCTGGCAAAAAAAAGAGTTATCTTCTTAGAGGAAATTTTCTTGGCCTCTGGCATGTACAAGTATTCCTGGTTATGCGAAATAGATCACTCATTACTTATATACAGAGAGAGAACAATATCCTAGAGGATCAAACTTTGTTTTTAAATTGTGTTTTGGCAATTATCAGAGAAAATTAGTAAAGTTTTAATAAGAAAATACACTTTGGAGTACCTTATTTTGTTGACATGATATAATTTCTATATAGCTGCCATTAGGTACTTTGATAGAAACTTATTTCAAGTAAAACTATCTTAGTACTGAATATCTTATAAGAGTTGGTGAATGTTGACTTTCTATGGAGTGTTGATTCTGAAGGGGTAACATACTTTTTGGCTTGTGTGTTCAGTGGGAAATTGATTTAAAATGTACCAAGGAAGTGAATTTTCTGATTTATTATTGAATTCAAATATGGTAAAGAGCTCTCTCTTAGGCTTTTTTATGTTTTCTTTCTTTCTTTCTTTCTTTATTTTGGAGACAACATCTTGCTACTGTAGAAAAGGGTTTTCACTATGTTGCTCAAGCTGTTTGTTCTCAAACTTGTGGCCTCAAGCAATCCTCCTGCCTCAGTCTCCCAAAGTGTTGGGATTACAGGCATGATCCACTGAGCCTGACCCAATAAGGCTCTTGATAGCTAGTGGCTATCTGGAATACTGTGTTAAGAAGGATTTTGAGGCCATCTTGGGTTCCTTCGACCAAAGTGCTATGACCCATTAGGAAAAAGAGGACTGGAAGGTGTGCTCTTGTGTGTTTTAAATCTATAGCCTCTCTGATTTAGGAAGATTTCTGTAAACCAGTAGCTTTGGCAATTGAAGCTATGCCTAAGAATGGGGAGAAATGAGGCTATGTGTGAAAAAGTAATCAACACAGATTAAATTTAATAAGATTTTATAATCTTGGATAATGTAGCTACACACAGCAACATAAATGATAGATGAGTCTGCATAGATTTTGTTAAAAATAAATAACTCTCCATGGAATCTTCTTTCTCCCTGTATGTCTGTCTCTCTCCTTAAGATGGTGTTTGCTTTATGAAAGCAAGGGGCATTGAGTTTTCTGCCTTTATATGAAAAAAAGAGAGAGCTGGTGGAAGCTATTATAATTTGTTTATATTTTTATAAACATAATAATCCTCAGCAAGTAGGAAACGCCAAAGTATGCATTTGGAATATGTGTAATGTTCTTTGGGAGTCTTGCAAGTTCTCTGGACTTTAACCGTTCCCTTGGAAATAATCCTAAGTATGGGCAAAGCTGATATGTATATTAGAATGATTTTTATCTTGTTTCTACTACTGTTGAATGATTTATACCACATCTCTTCTATGTGGGCTTTTATACTACCTCCAGATTTTTATTCATATAAATAACAGTACAACATATAGGAAAGTGGGCTTTCTCTGTGTTTAGAATTATTTTCATATGACCAATTTTGGGGTAAAAATTCATAGGGAAAAAATTTCTAGGTAATTTTCAGGAATCTCAATATACACTGCTAATTATGTGTCATCATTGTCTAACCCATCTAGTCTGTGTATTTCCCAATGCCCTCTATAGCATTAGGCATTATCATTTAAAAATTTTGTGTTTTAACTTAGAACTCCTGCAATGACAAATAAAAGTTTACTATACATATACGTGTAAGTGTCTCAGAGGTTCCTAAAATATTGCTGTTTTGCTCAAGGGTCAATAAGAGCATTTAATAAGTCATTAAAATGAATACCGTTTAGTCTAGCTTATTCTTGTGTTCAATAAGCGTTTGTTGGTCATCACTATGGCCCAGGCACTTTACTAGGCTCCAGGCTTAGTATAAGAATGTGGGCCTAATCTTGTCTTTCTAGAGCCTGTTAGAGAGACACACCGTGCAAGGGAAAGCTATGCTTCCCTTTGCCTTCACCTGAGAAGGAGCTAAGCTGTGTTACCTATCGTTCAAGCTGAGGTTGTCAGACTCAAATTTCTCTTATGAAGGCAACATTTCTTAACCACAGCACATGAGGCTGATTCTGTTTGTTGGTTTTGCTTAGCATTGTTTATGAGACAGAGTCTTGCTCTGTTGTGCGAGACAAAGTACTTGTTTGTACTCCCAGAAACCAGTCATCACAACTCCCTGTCCCCTCAAACCCCTGGGATCAATCCATCCTCCTACCTCAGCCTCCCAAGCACCTGTGACTACTGGTGTGTGCCATTGTGCCTGGCTGAGTTTTCTATTTTTTGTAGATACAGGGCAGGGGAAGGGGTTGTCTCACTATATTACCCAGACTGATCTTGAACTCCTGGTTTCAAGCAATCCTCCTGCCTCAGCCTTCCAAAGTGCTAGGATTATGGATGTGAGCCACCAGGCCAGGCTGATTTTCAGTGTTTTCATTCCTTCCCTTTTACAGGCCTGTTTTCCAACACACATTTCATTCTTACTGTTCTTCTTTGGGTTATCTCCAAGTTCTCAAAATCAGTTAACTTTGGAGGCTGAAAACTCTAATGCTGAAGCTTCTAGTTGCTGAGCATTTTAAAGGATTACTTCACGATTCCACTAAGCTATAGGGAGTGACTGTTTATGGATCCCCTGGGTGTTCATTTGGAGTGTTCTTTCATTGTGCAGATAGAAGTTTCCTGTATAAGGATATGTGATTTAGTTAAAAAGTTGTCCAGCTGTTTTTATGAGACTGACTGACTGTGACACATAATTCTTTGTGTCATCACTGCATTTCCTTAATTATGGTTTGGCATACCAAGAATGTGAGGTGAGGCAGTAAGTCATACATTCTTGAAATGAAAAGAATGCCTAGTAATAATTCTCAGTAGTCACAAGAACTATCTTATTTTTTCTTAGAAAATTAAAGGATGTTACTATGTACCAATAACAAACTTCTTAGTATTAAAATAGCTACTGATGTGAAATATTATTGTAATAGTTCAGTGTTTTCTTTTACCAATTTTGGAAATGTTTAATATTCTCATCCTCAAATTTTAGTAAGTTTTGATTTTATGATTTGGTATTGGGAAAAGTAAAATGTATCAGTAATTGTATGTGGATAGATTTTATGATATTAATATCATTTAATATTTTCCCTTCAGAAACAATTTTATCATAATGGTATAGAAATATTTTAAGTTCAATGTCTAATTGTGAATGCAGGTGGACAAGATCTTGAAGAATTAAAGTGTTTGGGGGTTTAACATACCTGTAAATGGAGAAAACAAATGGATTTATTTAAAACTCTGAGGTTTTTACAGTAAGAAGAAATTATGCACTTACTATTGCCTTGAAAGAGTGTGTTTTTATTAATTAAATTACTTAATACCAAAACAAGTTTCTGTAAAATGAAATAAAAGTGAGAAGCTGCTACTCACTTATAAACATCCGTTTTCTTGACACAAGTCTATGTAAGGATTCTAAGGAAAAGAAGATAGGTTCTCATTTCTAAGGAAAATAAGACTAGTTTTTCAATTGCCTTGTTGAAACAGAGAACAAAACACCAGTGAAGAATTTGCAGAGAGAAGCGTGAAGACTGTTCTTGCCTATACAGAGTATGTGGCATCTTCTCTTAGGGAGAAGAAATGAAAACAACTATAATTCTAGCCATATGCTTAATGCTTTAAATGTTCAGAGGAGGATAAAATCCTTCATGGTTAAGATGATAAGAAAAAGCATCTTGAAAACTGTGGGATTTAAATTGAGCTTTGAAGACTGAGAGAATCCTGTGAGTCAGAAGTCGGCAAGGTTCTGGGGAGAGGGGGGACATCCTTGGTGACAGAATGCCTTAAAGTATGAAAACATGGAGAAATTTAATAAATATTATTACATGAGATAATTGCTATACTAGAAAAACACTGATAACCCAGTTTATCCAGATCAAAGATGACAGACAACTTGATTTTCTCTGATACTCCTGGACATTAGTTAAGGATCTGGCAAAATTTCAAAGAACTGATAGACAATTTCCCCCAAGCTCCTGAGGGCTGAAGTTCTTATGAAGTTCTGTCATTCAGAATAGGTAATGGGTTTCTCATATAATGTTGTGTGATCAGAGTGTGTTATTTTTATTTAGACCCCATTGCCAATATCAAAACTCCCATTCTTTGCTCAGGGCAGGTAATTATTTAGGTTTATAAGCTGATTCCTGCTCTTATCCAGCACAGTGCCTGGTCTATGTAGTCCTTAGTATTTTCCTGTTGAATCAACATGACCTTAAGTTTAAACTCTTTAAGTGACATTTGAAATTTATTGGTAGATTGTATAGATATTTGCATATTTTAGGCAATCAAGAATTTATTTTCAGGAGCACACCAAAAAACAAGGGGCCCTCCTTTACTAGGTCTTTCCACCATAGAGGATTTCAGGATAAGGGACGTGTGAGTACCAGAAGTGACAATGAACTTTATAGTTCCACCTCACATTTGCAAAATGCTTTATTTATTTATTTATGTTTTAAGTTTCAGATTGATACAGGGTACAAATGATCAGGCTACATTGCTCGTGTTTCTTAGGTATGGTTCAAGTTGTGGTTGAGCCCTTCACCCAAGGGGTGTGCTGTACACCTTTACTTTGTGCACAGTAGGTGAGAGCTGACTCTTCCTCCTCTCCTCCCCCCCTCACTTGTATTTAATTGTTTGTCTCTAAGGTGAGCATGTAGTTGTTTATCTGTTGGTTTCATGTCAGTATTGAGTACATTGGACACTTGCTTTTCCATTCTTGTGATACCAAGAAGAATGTTCTTTGGCTCCATCCAGGTCAATACAAAAGACGTAAGTTCTCCTTTTTATGGCTGAATAGCAGTCTATGGTGTACAGTTATCATAGTTTGTTAATGTATTCATGTGCTAATGGGCACTTGGGTTGATTTCATATCTTGGCAATTGTAATCGAGCTGCAGTAAATATTCTAGTGCAAATGACCTTATGGTAAAATGATTTTTTTTTCCTGCTGGGTTGATATCTAGTAATGGCATTGTGAGATCAAATGGAGGGTTTACTTTTAGCTCTTTGGAGATTCTCCATACTTCTTTCCATGGAGGCTGTACTTGCAGTCCCACCAACAGTGCAAGAGTGTTCCCTTCTCTTCACATCTACACAAACATCTGCAGCTTTGGGACTATGTGATGTAGTCTGTTCTTATTAGGGTTAGGTGATACCTCACAGTGGTTTTGATGATGAGGGACAAAGAGCATTTTTCAAAATGTGTTTGTTGGTCATTCATCTGTCTTCTTCAGAGAAGGTTCTGTCCAAGTCACTTGCCATTTATAAAGGGGATTGTGGGTGGGAATGCAAACTAATACAGCCTATTTGGAAAGAAGTATGGAGAATCCTCAAAGAACTCAAAATAGATTTCCTGTTTGATCCCACAATTCCAATTACTAGGCATCTACTCAGAAGAAAAAATGTTCTTTTAGCAGAGGACATTTGCCATAGATTGTTTATCGCAGCTCAATTTACAGTCACCAAGATGTGGAAACAACCTAAATGCCCATCAGCCCAAGAATGAATTAACAAACTGTGGTATATGTATACCATGGAATACTATTCAACCATAAAAAGATGGAGACCTTACATCTTTTGCATTAACCTGAACAGAGTTGGAACACATTCTTCTTTGTAAAGTATCACAAGAATGGAAAAGCAAGTATCCAAGGTACTTAACACTATTATGTAGATGATCTAATAATACATACCCGCACAAGAGAAACACTCTATTCAATTCAAGACAGGGGGAGTGGGATGAAGGAGGCAAAGGGGAAGAGGGAGGACAATTGATGTGCTTCTACTTAAGTTACTCGATATGGGAGTATATGGCGCATCTCCTGGGAGAGGGACACAACTACAACAGGGACTGTACCAAACAAATGCAAACATTGTAACCTAATTCTGTGTACCCTCAAATTAACCTGAAATAAAAAGGGTGGATTGTTTGCTCTTGTCCTCTTGATTAGTTTGAGTTTTCTGTAGCATCTTATTATCAGCCCTTTGTCAGATTTGTAGCATGCAAATATATATATATATATACATATATATTTTTTAAGACAGAGTCTCACTCTGTCACCCTACATAGAGTGCCATAGTGTCACTGCAGCTCATAGCAACCTCAAACTCTTGGGTTTGAGCAATCCTCTTGCCTCAGCCTCCCACGGGCCCAGGACTATAGGAATGCTCCAGGATTCTCAGCTAAGTTTCCTATTTTTAGTAGAGACAGGGTCTCACTCTTGCTCAGGCTGGTCTTGAACTCAAGTTCAAGCAAACCATCTGCCTTGGCCTCCCACAGTGCTAGGATTATAGACATGAGCCACCATGCCAGACCTACACTCATAGCACACAATTATCTTCTCCCATTCTGAAGGCTGTCTGTTTACTTTAGTTGTTATACTTGTGAAATGATTTATGATTTACAAAGTGCTTTTGCTTTCTTATGTCATTTGTTACTACAGTGATCCCTGTGGTATAGGTATCATGTCACCATTTTATAGATTAAAAGAAAAACAACTGAGGTTCAATGAAACTAAGTGATTTTCCTAAAATTTCAAAAATAGTAAATGGAACAGTTGGGTCTAGAACTCAGGTCTTCCACCTCCACATTCAGAATTAGTTTCTATTTTATTATGGCTAATTTTCATGTAAATTATCTTAATCTGCATATGCCATTTACCTTGAAAGTAGTGATGTACCAGTTAAATGTACTATTTATGAGTCATAATCATGCAAACATTGTCATAAATTAATAAAATTAAGGCATCCTATTTTTGTAATTGCTTGGACCAGTCTACTGGGCACTGATTAATCTCTCTCTACTGCTGGGTTATATATTGAGTCTTTTTTATTTTCTTTTTCTTTCTTTTTTTTTTTTTTTTTTGAGACGGAGCCTCAAGCTATCCCCCTGGGTAGAGTGCTGTTGCATCATAGCTCACAGCAACCTCCAACTCCTGGGCTCAAGCAAGTCTCCTGCCTCAGCCTCCCAAGTAGCTGGGACCACAGCACCTGCCACAACGCCCGGCCATTTTTTGGTTGCAGCCATCATTGTTGTTTGGCGGGCCGGGCTGGGGATTCGAACCCGCCACCTTAGGTGTACGTGGCTGGCACCTTAGCTGATTGAGCCACAGGCGCCAAGCCATGCTGGAACCTTTTATAAGGAATTTTCAGGCTGGACTTTCTCAAAAGCCTTCCATGAGCCCAGGTTTTATCTGTGCCATTAGATACCTATATGCATTGGGTAAATTCCTTTTCTCTTGAGGTCCCCAAGCACATTTCAATTCCCAGACCTGTCAGCAAGAGACCTTTGTTATTTACCACAGATCAGGAAAGGTTACTGATGGGTATCTGGACAGTTTTCCAAAAGGCTTTTTATTGGCTTTATAAAGTCAACCTTAATTTCTTAATACAGACTGGACACCTTTGGAAATGCTATTCCAGCCAAAGCCTTGGTAAAATAACCAGTGCCTTCATTATGTCTTATAGAACAAAAAAGATTCTTACTGAACTTATGCAAATAACTGTATTGTCAGAAATTAAGAGTACTTACAAATGGTTTTCAAATTCCAGAGAAATCAAGGAGAGAGAAAAATCCATGTTTCAAACTCTGCTCATAAGTACATACATTGTTTGAAAAGCTACAAATAGCTCAAAAGGCAGTGAATTATTTTCTTGACTTCTGGAAAACAGAACACAGAAAGAACCAATAATATTTCGAACAAAAAGCCATAACAAACTAGCCCAGTTCCACATAACTGATTTCTGTTCTGTTTGAAGTTAGGTTAGCAATACCCATAGATATGTTAACTTTCCATGTCTGCTTTTAGTCCAAAGGTACTCAATTTCCAAAGACATCAGGAATTTGAATTTGAGAGAATTTGTCAGGCTCTTTTAATATTTCTTTCTTTTCTTTTTTTTAGGATAAACTTTAGACTCAGCCAGTTACATAAAAAACACTTTCTTTTTTAGATGAATTAAAATTATCACTGACAATATATGTTAGGACAGAACAATGTCTTATACATTAGAACAGACCAATGCTTTATACGTTAGGAAAAACCAATGCTTTGTATTATTGGAACATATATAACCATAACCTATACAAAATTAATCACCATTTCATATTTGACAATGTTTCCTATACATTTTTAATAGATTAAATAAGTTCAATTTGATTTTCTATGCCTTTCAGTGGTCTGAATATTTCAAAAAGACCGAATTTAGAGTTGTGCTTTTTTGTTTTCTGGGCCAAGTTCAAACCCACCAGCCTTGGTGCATGTGACCAGCACTGCAACCACTGGACAATGGGCACCAAACTCCAAATTTAGAGTTTTGATTTGGAAGGTTTGTCAAATATCAAAGCCCTAAAACATGTGTTTAAATAAGATTATAAGCCAAAAGATTTTAAAGGAAATACATAGTCAACTGGATCACTGTAAATTGTAATTGTAATTCTTTCACAAATTCTCTTTTATGAGCTTCACTTAACCTGCACAATCTACAAACATTCTAAACCTTCTTTAACTTTTGCCCTGCCTTTCACTTTATTACACAATCATTCTGTTTCAGGACAAAATTTATCACACAAGATTCTTTTTTTACACCATGTCATTCTCCTTTCTGTCTAATTTCTCTTACTCTCAAAAACTCACTTCCCACAAAACAGAATCTCAGTTCACTATGAAGTCACCCATTCACTCAGCCAAACTGATAATTAGGTTTAAAAAGCAAGAATCTTATCCTTTGACAAAGACTCAGTTTCCCCAACAATTTAAATAACCAAATTATTACATTTTACAAATGAGAGACATTTTATAAATGAGAGACATTTTATGAGATGTAACATTGATATAGGATTTTCCCACTCACAGCTGGACAGGGAACCCCCATTTTTCAGGACTGAGGTGAGCTCAGATATCAGACTCCCATCTCCAGGGTACAAACCCTCTGAGGTCATGAACAAGCAGCCTGAAACCTTTTGGCTGGCTCCACCCTGACTAAGGAGAATACACCCTAATCCTCTCCCCAGACAAAAACCATAGCACAGAACTAATAACCTTGTCCAAGGTGAGGGGCTGCATTCATTCATTTGCCAGAATACCCATTCAGTTTGTAAAGATATTTTTCTTTCTTTTTTTTTTTTTTGAGACGGAGCCTCAAGCTATCCCCCTGGGTAGAGTGCCATGGCATCACAGCTCATAGCAACCTCCAACTCCTGGTCTCAAGCGAGTCTCCTGCCTCCGCCTCCCAAGTAGCTGGGACCACAGGCGCCCACCACAACGTCCGGCCATTTTTTTGGTTGCAGCCATCATTGTTGCTTGGCGGGCCCGGGCTGGGGATTCAAACCCGCCACCTTAGGTGTACAGTGGCTGGTGCCTTAGCCGATTGAGCCACAGGCACTGAGCCATGTAAAGGTATTTTTCCATCTACCAAGTCCTGGCCAAAATATCTCTCAGGGCCAATTATTTATCCCTAGACAAAGGACTCATGCAGAAAACCTCCGACCTGGGCCTCCTCTCCCCTTCCAGAAGCTGTCCACCTTGGAGACCTGTTGCTGATATTGATACAGCCCTGCAAAGCACGAGATTTACACTCTCTCACCAGAACTCATCCAGAGCTCACCGGACTGCCTGAACTGCAACACTTTCCAAGGCACAGCCCCTCTGCCAATAGTACTCTCTACTCCCTCTGCATGCCTCTCAGTCCAACAAAATTCCATTTTATCACTGATCTGTGGCCTGTGGGCTCAATTCTTAAATTTCTGAGACCAAAAACTCACTGAAGAAATTCCAGTAACACAACTACAAAATCCTTTCTAATGTCTTTTCATTTCCCCCCAAGACCCACATGGTCAAGTGGCCACCACCAAAGACAGAAAGTGGAAAACCTGGAACCTCCAGTTCCCCTCAGAATAGCCAGGGGGCAAAGTTGGAGCAGGGAAAAAGGGCACACTCACACATTTGTTTCACCCCATAAATGGGGGGGATGCAAAACCCCGCCTATTGTTATCCATCTCAGTCATTCTCCAAGCACTTACATGCACACAATTCCAACATATTTCTTAATCTGGGCAGCCTCAATTTCCCACTTGAGCCACCACTTAGCCATAGGAGGCAAACCAACACTCCCCTAGGCCCTTGACGGGAGATCCAACTCCACTCTTGGAGTTCTCTCAGTTACACCACATCCACACGTTCTCACACACCTCTCAACAGACCTGCTGGTGATCTGACGCCCAAGGAGTTGATCAGACTCCTTCTTCCACTAAAACTGTAGTGGGCTCCCCAGATTGATCATACCTTACTCTGGATAGCCTGGCACCACCTGTTACCGGTTCCTCTCTGGTGCTCAGCCTCCGTGGTGACCCACCGCAGGGACCTCGCCAGCTTGGTCTCAATGAGATAGATGTTCCTTTGGGTGAAGCGCTCTGAAGACTGAATGGCCAGACCAGCGGGAGTTCCCCAGAGGGGTGATCTGCGGGGTGGGCAGAACCTGACCCCCAAAATCTGGCTGCATGGTTTTGCCACCAAACCTCCCTTCCCGGTCAGGGAACCAAGAAATGTAGCAGGAAACTGATGCAGACAGAAGACTCCAGGCACCAGTTGATTAGAGGAAGTAGCTTTATTTTGGCCAGGGGAACTCGGAAGATCAGTGTCTCCAAAACCGAGCCCCCCGCCTGAATCCCTTGTCTCCCTTTTATCCACTTTTCAGGGCTAGAGTGCACGTGAGGGTCATAAAACTGAGAAAGACATGACATCAATCTCAAGGTCCCAGGCTCAAGGGGGAAGGTCAGATTGGCCTGCATCCTTGAGACTGGTTGGACACCTGCCCTCAAAGATGACAGAAGTCCAGGGAAGTTACTAGGTTACAATCTAGGCCCCCGCACATGTCAAGGGAGGACCTTACAGACAACAGAAATGCCTGGGGCTTGGCTAAGGCCTACACAGGGCGGCTAGTGTAAGGGTAAACAGCAATGCTAAAAGCACAGTGGATAACGGCCTCTCCCTGATCCTGGATAACCTAATCCTGGATAACCTAATCCTGGATAACGGCCTCTCCCTGATCCTGGATAACCTGATCCTGGATAACCTGATC
>CAUYQV010189827.1:0-10218 GCA_963574575.1 Galagoides demidoff
CTACTTGGGAGGCGGAGGCAGGAGACTCGCTTGAGCCCAGGAGTTGGAGGTTGCTATGAGCTGTGATGCCATGGCACTCTACCCAGGGGGATAGCTTGAGGCTCCGTCTCAAAAAAAAAAAAAAAAAAAAAAAAAAAAACAAAAAATAGGGATTGATCAGTCAGCCCAAGTTGCTGCTATTAGTGTGGTTTGTAATGATTTCTCTGAGAAATTTGTTCCAGTGTGTTCTGCTGAAGAATTAAGAAGATCCAATGTTCCTGAGGCAATTTTGTTTACACAGAAGATACTCCCACCATCAGAAAATGAGTGAGTTTTTCATTTTAATTCTTTAGAAAGGTGAATAACTCGGCAAAAAATCAGCTCACTGTGCAGGGTGGTGGCCATTTATAATTAATGAGTTTAATGAGATGTTCGAAATGTTGGCCACATGGCAGTAACCAGAAAAGGAAGGTCTGAGAAGACTCTTCTCTGCAGGCCTTATCATTTACATTCCAGAAAGGAGGAACAATTCGAGGTTGAAAACGTCACTGGTCTAGGTAAGTTAGCAATATATAATATAAATCTCTACCACAACCTGTCTCACTATCAGAAACCCTCGGCTACGTAGCCCTGAAGTTTTTCCTGTAAATTACAAATGTCAATAGGAATTTGTTATCCTATCTCCTTCCTTCACCTCAACTAACAAACACGCACAAAGTTAATCCACTCAGACATCAGGGCAACTGTTTTTGTTTTAAGCTTGAATAGTTTTCTGTGTACAGAAAGAACAACTCGTCCAGATATCTTAATATTGTGACCTTGATGTTCAATGCTCTTAACGTTAAGGAAATTGAATTTTGCTCCAGATCACTCCATTATATACACAGAATTACAAGCCTTGCTTTATGAGAATCTAGCTGTCCTCTCTCCACTTCACTCTCCCGTGGCTTTTACTAAACCCCCATTCTGTGTTTAGCCGTATTGTATGTTGTGGCATTGTGGCAGGCAACGTGCCCTGTGTACGTGTCACCCGTACACTCAGGGACCCAACTCTCACCCATCCTTCAAGGTCCATCCTAAACATGATCTTTTCTGTAAGTCTTTCCTCAACCTAGTGGATGAAGTTAGTTTATTCCTTCCAATGCGACAGCCCTGAATTTTGTCCTTTATTTCCTATTTAAATACATTTTGGATTCATTTGAAATTATTTCATTACTTCCTTGTTTACCATCCTAGACTTTGATCTTTCTGTGCTGGTAGAAAGCGTATGTATGGCTCATATCAAAAGTTCGAAAACTACGCTAATATATTTAGTGAATTAAGATAAAGTAGAAATAAAGGTGAATGAAAACAGAAATTGATAGCAGAGAAAGACTGAAACGAGTATTCAATTAAGCATTTGTTGAATTTAGCACATAGGATAATGCTAAGTTTGGGTATGGACCAATAGCTACAGGTGTCTTCAAAGGACAGCCTGCGGGCTACACGCTGCCCACCAAGGACATTTATCTGGCCCATGGAGTGTTTTTGCCTCCACTGCCTGCCCTGCTTAGCAGCCAACTGGACCTGGGCCTGCAGTCCAGCCCTCCAACCATCTGAGAGACAGTGAACTGAACTGGCCCCCTGTTTAAAAAGTTTGAGGACCCCTTAACCACAAAAGAAAAGGCAACACTGTCTTAGGAGTAATGTTGTTCCTGGAATTTCTTCTTCAGTAGGTCTCTGCTCTTGAGGATGTAAAGAATGAATCCACCGGTGGGGCCTGGGGCTCCAAGGAGTAGGGCACCAGCCCCATATACAGGAGGTGGTGGGTTCAAACCCCGCCCTGGCCAAAAAAACCTGCCAAAATTAAAAAAAAAAATAATGAATCCACAGACCACCCCTCAGTGGTAAGACAGGATTTATTTTACAGAAAATACAAAGAAAAAGCACCAGAGCTTCTGGAAGAGAGAAAGACTTAAGTTGGAAAAAATCTAGCCCTGGTCCTTTGTCTAGGGGGAATATATAAAGTCCAACAAATGAACGGAGAGGATCCCTTCCACATCCCTGCTTAGGTAACTTACAGGAAATTGACCAGGCCTAGGAAATTGGGGGGAGGAGGGGTTCCTCACAAGTGCAAGGGGAGGGAGGCCAGGGCAGAGACAGCACAGTGCTCCCTGAGCTGGCAACATGGAGGTGCCCCCCCCCCAACAGCAGTTGTCTGGGCCCTCTGGGACCATATACTTGCCTACCCTCCAGCCTGCAGCCTCCACACCAACACACTGATACCGGATTTCTAACACTGGATTTCCAAGCTCTTGGTGGAATGAGTGGAGGGACCATAGGATGAACAGTAAGTGAGGTTTTATTTACAGCTCAAAGAACCAAACCTCCTTGCAGGGCAGGATGCAAGTGTTACAGCTCTTATGAAAACAGCTCTTACAAAGGACCAAGCCTCTTTGCAGAGGAGGGTCAACAATAGAAGTGCCACAGCTCTGGCTCCTTCTTCCTAGACAGTCAGGCAGATCTGCTGAAGTCTTATTCTTCTGCTCTATCTTCCTGGAGGATCTGCGATGATCTGCCCCCAGGTTCTCTGCTCAGGGGTCTTATATTGGGGTAATAGCTTAGCTATGATTGGTCTACAAAATAGACCAATCAGGAGCAGGATTGAAAATAGGCCAATCAGGGATGGGCACCAGTGTTTTCCCTTGATTGGCAGGTCCTCTAGCACCTCTCTACTGGAGCCTCTGGGGGAGGAAAGCTCCCCTGCTTGCTCCAGCCTGCGGGGTTCCTTTGCTGGCTGCTGCCACCAAGACGAGGTGGCAGGTCCCCTCCCCAGGCCCTGCTCCGCTGAACTGGCTGGGGCGCCACTTTTCCGGTATCAACACCAGGACGAGTCTGCAGGTTCTTCCCTCAGTTCTGGCTCACCTGCCCTGTATCAATATAATACATGAAACAGATTCGAAGGAAAACACTCTACTATCTCATCAGACACCAACTCACCATCCAGTCCACATGCACTGAACTGTTCTCCGAAACTGTGGTCCCAGCCTGCGGGCCCCAGCGCTCCGCCTGCCTCCTCCTCCCGCTTTCCCACCTGGTGGATAATCTGTCTTCTGGGAAACTTAGGAAGAGAACCACAGGGTTTGGGTTTGAGGTGGGCAGCCAACTAGCAGCTTCATCTGTATTAACTCCGGGGAGCCGTGCCACAGTCTCCATGGAAAATACTGTCTTCTTGAAACTGGACCCTGGCGCCAAAAAGCTTGGGCACCACTCTGATACCCAGAGGATGAAGAAAACCCCGTGAACTGCAATTACCTGTATAAAGTAGTGCGCATTTCAGATGTTTTATAGTAGCAGACTATAATTCCTATTTTGGCTTATTCCTTGCAGCAGGCCACACGTTCTGTTTTGTTTATTTGGTGGTGTTTGTTTATTTATGTATTTCTTTTGTTTCCATTTGGGCGCTTCATACAGGGAAGAAGCTTCCTGTGTTCTCAGACTTTTCTGTGTCTGGTGGAATCTTGCTGTTCATAAATACCAGAAAGGCTTTCTAGGGTTCCCGTTCAAAAAATGCAGTTGATATACACTGAGACTGCGCAAAAGGTCCATTGGCAAAAGTTGAAGAATTTTTAAACTAGGAAATCTGTATGGGCATGTGACTGTATGAATAGCTAGGAACCCTACTGGGTGTATAAAGAAAATCTTTATGTTGAGTGTTCTGGGTATTTATGTTTATTTTCATATGGAAATAAGAAATCACTTAAGCATTGATGTGGTCCCATGTGGCACCCTGAGAGGCCGAGGCCGAACGATTGCTTGAGCTAAGGAGTCAGACCAGCCTAGGCAAGAGTGGGACCAGCCTGGACCTGTCTCTCAAAATAGCGTTGTGGCAGGTGCCTGTAGTCCCAGATACTCGGGAGGCTGAGGCAATAAGCTCACTAAAGCCCAAGAGTTTGAGGTTGCTGTGAGCTGTGACACTACCGCACCTACCAAGGGCGATATGGTGAGACTCTGTCTAAAAAAAAAAAAGTATTAATATGTATGACATTTGTTATATAGAATGTTATTAGACCTGTATGTGATGTATAAATTCTCAAATATATGAATATTTGGAATTTGATTTATTTTTTAATAGATAAGAGCACTCTAAAAACATTTAGATACCCTTATATGTTAAGATTGTAGTCGCTACTCTACACAGATAAGAGTGTGACTAAGAATGTAGTACACAAAATCCAGAAAAAAGTCATTCTCATGATGTGGTGATATGTAAAATACATTATAATACAAAGGCTGTTTCCATTTATATTTATTACACTGCCACCACATCACATTATTGCTGCTATTTCTGCTATTACTATATGATGCTGCTGATGACAATGGCGGTGAGAGTCTGTTGCGAATGCGGCTTCTCCCTAGTGAATGAAATAAAGTCGGTCTTCTGGACCTTTGTCTTGTCTATGATTGATAAGTATTAAAGATTAAGTGAGAGATTGTTTCAGCTCTACCCTTTTCTTGGGGATGTATCTTTCAGCAAGAGCACAACATCTCTTGATTCTTTCACGTCCTAATGATACAGGACAGGCGGTGCCCAGCCAGCTCCCCGGAGGACCTGCCATCTTGGCCCTGATGGTGTTGGCCATGGAGGAACCAGCCACGGGGGGAGTTGGTGGGCAGCAGGAGGCTCCAGTAGTCAGAGGACAGAGCTTCTGGGGAGGAGACACTTAGAGCCTGACTGTCTCCCTCCGCTTGCCCTGTGGCTGAACAGGGAATCCCCCATTTCCTAGACCTGGTCAATTTCGTGTAAGTTTCCTAGGCCTGGGAACCAAAAGGTCTATAGCCATTCATCAATGCCGGCATTCATCTTGCCCCAGCCAAAGGACTGTATCCATTCATTTGCAACCAAGTCCTGGCCCCATATAACTACAAAGAACTCATGCGACTATATAGACCCCTGGACAAAGAGCCGGGGAAGAGAGACACCCCCTCCCCACTTGGGTTTTTTCTCTCTGCCAGGAGTTTTGGTGTTTTGTATTCTTTTCTGTAAAATAAATTCTGTTTTACCACTGATCCGTGGCCAGTGGATTCATTCTTTGAATCACCAAGACCAAGAGCCTACTGAAGATGAAATTTGGGTATCACTAGGTTCATGCAAAGACCTAATGGCTTAATTCTGGAACTAAGAGATTCTGGCCCCCATACCAATAACATTAAAGTCTTATTTTCAACTATGGCCTCAATTAGTTTATAAAAAGATGAAGGTTCCTTCTCATACCCTAGATCAATGGTTCTCAACCTTCCTAATGCCGGGACCCTTTAATACAGTTCCTCATGTTGTGGTGACCCCCACATTTTTGCTAGCACGGAAAATAATTTTATGGTTGAAGGTTACCACAGCATGAGGAACTGTATCAAAGGGTCCCGGCATTAGGAAGGTGGAGAACCACGGCTCTAGATGATGGAGCAGTACTCTATGTTGGAGGGTCCCTCAAAACTGCAGTAGTGATTGTGACGTTGATTAAAATTGAGTAAAATCTCTGCTGAGATAAGCATAAAATTTCATCTAAGTTCCCCCTCAATAATACTCTGACATAAACTAGGCATCCGGAGCAGTGGAAACAAATGATTTGACACACATTCTAAGAAAAATTGTTAAAGGTGGTGTGCCGTGGTCTAGGGCAACTGAGTGTATTATCATCTATCTTGAATTCCCATTATTGTTGCAACAAGTTATTAAATATCTCGTGGCCTAAAATAATACAGATTTACAATCACAGTTCTGGAGATAAGAAGTTCTAAAATCAAGGCGTTCCCAAGGTTGTACTCCTCTGGGAGCTCTGGAGAAGAATGCATCCCCTTGCCTGCCCAGCTTGCAGAGGACACATTCCTTGGTCATGGACTCAACTTTAAAGCCAGCAGTGTAACCTCAAAATTTTCTTATTCTCTCCGATTTCTGCTTTCATCATCACAATTCTTCTTGCTTCTGATGTTTTACATCCATCTTTTAAGCACTCTTAATTGGATCCACCCAGATAATTTTCCAACATTAAGAACCTTAAACATATCTGTAAATTCTCCTGGCATGAAAAGTAATAGAGTTACAGGTTCTAATTATTAGAATGCAGACATACTTGGAGGGGTGGACTATTATTCTGTCTGGCATACTATTTTTAATAAGGTGGTGAATAATTTTTTACAAACAGGTTTCAGAGAAAACTGGAATAGTAAAAGAAAAAGACCTAAACATTTATTTGAATTTTAATTTTATTTCTATACCTATGTTAAGTTTTTATTTGAAATAATTTCACATTGACGATAAGTTACAAATATAAATCAAAGGCTTCCTTTGATTCTTTACTTGGCTTCTCTACATTTATCAAAACTAGAAAATTAACTTTGGTACAAAAGCATTAACTACTGGCCTTATTCATATTCCGTTGGTTCCATCAAGACCCTTTTCCTGGTCTAGTATCATATGTAGTACTGCACATTGCAATTAGCAGTCATGTTTTATTAGCATCTTTTAAGATCATTAGTCTTTTTTGTCTTTCGTGACCTTGATATTTTGAAAAATAATTATGAGGTAGTTTGCAGACTATCTCTTAATCAGGGTTGGTCGGATGTTTCCTCATGATTAAATTCGGAAATAATGTTGTGCCCTGTTAGTACATATCAAAGAGGGTACGATGGCAGCACGTCTTCTGTGAATAATGTGCATTTGGAACACTGGGTACGTAGGGTCTGAAGGTTTCTTCATTCTAAGGTTTTTCTTTCCCTTTTTTAATGAGTACCATGTGTGAGAGTCAAAATAACTTGTGTTCCACAGCACCTAATACTCTAAAATAGATAAAAGCTTTACTTCCCCTACCTTTAAAAACATGATTCTTCTTTCTATTTTACTAAAATAGCTAATTAATCATTTTTATTTTCTAGGTAAGTCAGTGTACATTTTACAAACAGTTACATCTTAGATAAGAACTTAGTGTCTTTGGGTCTTCTCGGATCAATTGTGTGCTGATTTTACGGTTTAATTCAGGGAGGAGTGAGTTACAGTCGCAGGTCTGCTGTCCATCCCCTCTCTTTCCTTCAGAGACACTCCTGGGGACCAGAAAACAAGGCAGGAGCCTTGTCTAATTTTTACCCTATAGACTTCTGCATAAAAAGAAAGGAGAGACCTCAATTCTAAAAAATCATTAGATGTCTGATTACCATGGATGAGGATTCACCATAGTAAATAGAGCCTGGGGTCTGTGAGATACGGTTCCCTGGAGAATGTCACTGAACTCTATGGCCCCCTGGAATTAAAAAGCTAGAGTTGTTTTATAAATTTAAAGTTTTCCACCGTCTAACAAACCTCAGCCAGAGTCCTCATCTATCTGGGCTGGGATAACAGCCTGACGCAGGAAAGAACCAGCCTACTGCTTCAGTAATATCCATTCTGTGGAACCCGTGTGTCTGAGGACTGCTCAGTAATATTTATTAGACTATGATCTTATTTACCCATAAGGTAGTGAAATACAAAACTGCACGGTAGTTAAATTACACCGCATGTAAGCTAATTTTATCTCATAATTTACATCACAGAAATCAATACTCTTAGATGTTACGTACATTGTTCATTATCACACAGTGATTAGCACCAAGGACAGATTCATCCCCGATTCCTAACTTTCATTTTACTTTTCTTCACTATATCAAAGTTTAAAGGACGCACATTTTGTTTTAAAACTTCCTGTTTGTGAAAGGTAGACCGGAACCAAAAAAATATGCGTAAAATTTGTAAGAAGAAAATATGTGTAAAATTATTGTCTCATATTTTGTTTTCATTTTCTTTTTTTTTATTCTTTGAGGAACAGTGCTTAAATGACTTTCTCATCCCTTTACATAAATTATTATGTGATTCTTTTTAGACATAATATATTTAGTCTGTTTTATGAGCTTAACCATTTTCCTTTTTTTTTTTTTTTGCCTCTTTTGGCTGGGGCTGGGATCAAACTCGCCACCTCTGGGATATGGGGCCAGCGCCCTACTCCTTTGAGCCACAGGCACCACCCCGGCTTAACCATTCTCTAAGCAGTGTAATTTGTACGAAAGCATCAGCCAACTATAAAATTAACAATTTGAAATTACAATTTCAAAACTTGTTAAGATACAAGATTTGCCCTAAAAGTAAACATGATGACAACAAAAGTAAATGAAATCCAACTCTAAATAAAATGCCGCCATGTTATTTAATATTAGGCAAATTGTAATTATTGTCATGTCAAAATTTTCTATGAAAGATTCATTTTCCAGGGTTTTCATAAATGAACAGAAAATAATGAATTCTGACATGTATAGCTGTTTGTAATAAGAAAACATAGACATTTTCAATGGAAATACAAAAAGATACTGTGTCCAAAAAGTAGGTTTTTTATTTTTAGAAAGGAGGTTTATCAAATGTGCGTCTATATAGCAAACTATTGTATATTTAGGAGATCGAGACATACAAATGAATGGAATTTTAACCTAGTTTTATATTTATTATGCCAATTAGCTACTAATTTTTATATTTAATTTAAAGTAATGATCCTTTAAAGTTATATTTAACTAAAACAATATAATGTAAGCTCATGCAACTAGCTGAACAAATATCTTCAGAAAAATATCAATATACCTTTAGGGTAACAAATTCCACCTCCCCAAAATCCAACATGTATTTGGCAAATAACTTGTATCTAGGCAAAAAAACTCTAACACTCAAAACTAAAAGACAAACACTTGCCCTAAAAATATGCAAATGTTTTAAGAAATTACCTAAAAAAAAAGAAAGTATAGGATCTGGTACATAAAAAAGGTAATGAATGCCATTGGTCATATACACTGAAACCACAATTTTATACCAACCACTTCAAACCAACTATAATGAATGAAATTAGAAAGATGGACAATACCAAATATCACAGAGGGTGTAATGCATACATTAATGGTGGGAAAGTAAATAGTATCCCTTTGTTATAGAACTGCTTTATAGTTTTTATTTAATTTATTTATTCATTTATTTTTTGGCTGGGGCTGGGTTTGAACCCTCACCTCCAGCATATGGGGCTGCCACTCTGCCCTTCTGAGCCGCAGGTACCACCCTGCTTTACAGTTTTTAATATACACTTGCCACATGACCTAGCAATTCTTAGAACTATTTAGCAGAGAAACAGACATACACATATATCTTAAAAAGACCTGCATTCCTATTATGCAGGAGGATAAAAGGAATCTAAATCCATGTATGAAAGACCATATTCCCATTGTCTTATAAGTAGCATATATCATGCTATTCAACAACAAAGGAAGTAATCCGATATACACAAAAACATGAGAAAATCTCACTGACATTAAACTGAGCAAAAAAAAAAAGCTGCAATAAAACCCTATGTACAATCTAAATCTATTTAAATGAAGCTTAAAGAACAGGGACAGTGGTTGCCTCTGCAGAGAGTAGAGGTATAAATTTGCCATGAAAGTGTACAGGGGAGTTTGTATAAGAGACAAGGTTATAACCTGATCACCGTGTGATCTACATGAATGTATACCATTGGCAAAACTGATTAAGTTTTATATTTAAGATTTATGCATTTAAAAATACCTCATAATCAATACTTGTTTATGTTTTGATCTTGTGAGCTATTTATTTTCGTAAAAGCCAGGCTTATGCACTTATTGCCAGGATAATATATCATATACTGTGCAAAAAACATTTCTTGGATAGGGGGTGCCTACAGCTCAGTGGGTAGGACACTGGTCCCATATAACAAGGGTGATGGTTTCAAACCCAGCCCCTGCCAAACTGCAACAACAACAACAAAAATAGCCAGATGTTGTGGTGGGCGCCTGTAGTCCCAGCTACTCTGGAGGCTGAGGCAAGAGAATCTCCTAAGCCTAGGAGTTGGAGGTTGCTGTGAACTGTGATGCCACAGCACTCTACCAAGGGAAATAAAGTGAGACTCTGCCTCTAAAAAGAAAAAAAAATGTTTGTTGGATGAATGAGTGGGAGATAGGCTAACCTAGGTGATAAGAGATAATGAGGAGTTGACTGAGACATATATTTTTGGTCTTAAAAAAAAATGAATGAACATTGGGGTCACCTAAATGTATTTTTCATGAAATTTCTAGAGGAAGAGATGATTATAGCTTTGAAAATGATTGAGTTTGGAACACTTACATGGCATCCATAAGATACTACAAACCTTCAGTGAGTACATATTATTCTTTCCATAATTATCC
>CAUYQV010189828.1:0-26305 GCA_963574575.1 Galagoides demidoff
TATAAATCGTAA
This sequence comes from Galagoides demidoff, assembly GCA_963574575.1. Classification (NCBI taxonomy): domain Eukaryota; kingdom Metazoa; phylum Chordata; class Mammalia; order Primates; family Galagidae; genus Galagoides; species Galagoides demidoff. The sequence continues at coordinate 13 of CAUYQV010189828.1, forward strand.
TAAAAGTTTATATCACCAAAATTAAACATTTTTTCCCTTTGAAAGACCCAGTTAAGAAAATGAAAACATATGGTTTATCCTACAAGGGTACAAGTGAATCTTTCTAAAAGCAGAGCATGAATGTCTTAACTCAATAATTGAGAAAGTAACATGAAGGCTATGTTGACCAGTTTGATGAGAGTATTTCAAAATATGTATGAAAACACCACACTGTACTCCGTGATTACATTAATGTACATAGCTATGATTTAATAAAAATAAATAAATAAAATGATTGTTTTTTGGATTTCATGAGCTCAGGAGATTTTAGTTTTTTTGAAAGCAAAACATAAGAACATGAACTCAGGGCTATTTTACTTCTTAGAATATGTTGGACCCAAACTTTCTCTAGCATCTTATCCATTCCTCAGTGCTCTACAGGGTAAACTTTAGAAGCAGATAAAGCATCTATGTTCAAAGAGTTGAGGGATTTGGTCTCATTGACTGAAAATAAAGTTAGTAAAAACATTAATTTCAATGAAGAATTTGTTGTTTCACTTGTAAGATCTGGTGGTGGAATGAAGACTAGACTGGCCAGGGGATTGATGCATGGACTGATTGGAATGTTCCTGACAACTTCACATGAGAGATGGTGTAGGATGGACTACAGAACGTAGGGTTGGGCTTAAGAGGAGGAGCACAACTGGGGAAAGTGTTAGAAAAAATCTGCCGGAATGTGAGGGCTGAGTGAAAATGGGTCACTAGGGAAAGGAAGGCATCACCAATGATTCCAAATTTCTAGGCTGTCTAGATGATCGTGATCCTTAACTAACAGAGAATGTGGAAGAAGATGTAGTTTGGTGTGTGGAACATAAGATGTATAGTTGGGGATATATTGGATTTCAAAGGTATATCCTGGAGCTCAGGCGACATGACTAGCAGACACTGGGACACTCTGCTTGAGTGAGAGATGACGGCCAGAGACACCTGCCCTAACTGAGGACTTCTTAGAATAGGCAGGACATGATTCCATGGGCATTGAAGTCTACTCCTCCTGAGAGAATGGAAATTGAAGAGAACAATTGATCAAGGACAGAACCCTAAGAGAAAGAAATGCTTAAAGAATATGTGTCGGATATTTGCACCAGAATGTTTACGGCAGCAATCGCCAGGTGTGGAAGCAAACTCATGAATGGATTAACAAACTGTGGTACATGTATAACATGGAGTACTATTCAGCCATAGAAAAGATGGAGACTTTACATCTTTTGGGTGTATTTGGAGTTGAAACACATTCTTCTTAGTAAAGTATCTCAAGAATGGCAAAAAAAAAGTATCAGTGTACTCAATACTAATATGAAACCAATATATAAACAATAAACACCTACATGAAACATAAAACACAGATACAGTCTAGCAAGGGGGAGGAGAGAGGAGAGAAGGTGGGAGGAGGGAAGGTGATGGGTGGGAGCTCATCCAGTGTGCACAATGTGAGGGTGTTCAGCACCCCCTGGGTGAAGGGCTCAACTACAGCTTGAACTTTAGAATGGAAAACAATGTAACCTAAATATTTTTACCCGTCTATTAATTTGAAATAAAAAAAGAGCATGTGTAGGAAAAAAGAACCTTGAAAGAATGCTGAATTAGGGAGGTTGACAGAACATGGAGACACCCAAAATGTAGATAATAGTTGTGGGGCAGGCACTATTTATTTTATACTTTGAAATAGCCAATGATGCAAATGCTAAAAAGCTTTTATCATGTTTTTAAATAGAGGATTTTATAGAACACCTTTTCAGAGTTTCAGAGTGTAGAGTATTAGGGATAGAAACTATTTTGTAGAGAACTGTGACGGTAATCTTAGATGGTGAGGGTAAGCACACCTCCAGAAAGTTTTGATAAAGAGAGGGGTAAAACTATGGGACACATGATTTTGGGAAACTTTGGGCCAACATGAGGCCAAACTTTAGGATGAGGAGAGACATGTCCTATTTACAGGCTGAGAGTAAGGAGTCTGCAGAGAGTGATCAGTTTGTGGCACAACAGAGAACATGATGACTAAAGAAAATATGTCCAGAAATGAAGAAGATTCCAGGATTCAGGTGCATGAATTAACTTTCTTTTTTTTTTTCAGATTAACATTAGAGTACAAACAATTAGGTTACCATGTTTGTATTTGGTAGATAAAGTCCCTGTTGTAGTTGTGTCCCGCACCCAGGAAGTGTTCCATATACTCTTATATGTGCCCATTGGGTGGGAGCACTTGAATTAACTTGAATTAACTTTGACTAGGAAGAAAATTTTTTCTCATTAGAGCCGGAAGAACAGAGTAAAAACAGTACTACTACTACTACTAATGATAATAATAGTTTGTTAGCAAATAAATACAGTTTTTAGCAAAATAGCAGAAATTTTTGGGTTATAACACTAGATGGCATCAGTGTTCTCACTGAAGTAGGAAACAAGATTTTTTTTTTTTTTTTTTCTAATAGTGAGTGGGACAGAATTTTACTATTGCTTATTTTAGACAGAATGTCACTCTGTCACCCAGGCTAGAGTGCAGTGGCATCATTGTAGCTCACAGCAACCTTAAATGCCTTGGTTCGAGCAATCCTCCTGCTTCAGCCTCCTGGATAGTTGGCACTATAGCACCCACCATGCCTGGCTAATTTTTCTATTTTTGTTTTTTAGTAGAGATATTGGGGGGAGGCGGGCGTCCTTGCTCTTGCTCAGTCTTGTTTGAAACTCCTGAACTCAAGCAATCCTCCCTACTCGGCCTCCCAGAGTGTTAGGATTATAGGTGTGAGCCATCCTGCCCATCCCAAATATTTTAATAGAAGGGTTGAAAAGAAGTGAGCATTTTGAATAGAGCCTGTGCTAAATGGTCTTCACATAAGGCTGCTGTGGTACCACTTTACAGATCAAGAGGTAGAATCTATTTCTTTTTCCCTCAAAGCTGGATAGAACGTGTGAGTTGCTTTGGCCAACAGCTCACAGTGGAAACGATGTTGTGCCAGTCCTGGGCCTAGTTTCACAAGCCCTGGTGGATTTCCACTTCCCTTTTAGAAGCCAGCTTACCCTGTAAGACGGTCAGCTGCTGTGAGATCTCTGTGCTATGAGAAAGCCCCAGCAAGCTACATTCACTCACTAGGGCTGCCATAACAAAGTGCCACGGGCTCAGTGGCTTCAACAACAGAAACTGATTTTCCTACAGTTCTAAAAACTGGAAGTCCCAGGTCAAGGTGCTGGTAAGGTTGGTGTCCCTTGAGGCCTCTCTCCCTGGCTTGCAGATAGCTGCCTTCCTCTCCCTCCTCGTGGGGTCATCCCTCTGTCCATGTGTACTCCTGGTGTTCCTTTCTTTTCTTATAAGGACACAAATCATACTGGACTATAGTCCCATCCCAACTGACCTTCTTTTACCTTAAGGTACTGAGGGTTGGGTCTTCACCATGCAAGTCTTGGTGAGAAACAATTCAGCACCAGACAATGGCCATGTGCAGAGTTCATGGGAGAGATTCTTGACTAGTTCCCAGCTGTTCTAGCCATCTGAGCTAATTTGTGAGTGGAAAAGCCACCTTGGAGTTTCTAGCTCCCCCAGATGTCACATGTGGGAAAAAACTTCCCAGCCAACTCCTGCCTGGTTTGCAGAATTATGAGACTCCACAAAAAGCACGAATGCCTCTGCTTTCCTATTGCTTCAGCTCACTAACTTTGGGGTAGTTCATTCAGTGACAGCTAACTGAAATGAGTGCTGAGGCTGAGAGGAGCTGGGCGGAAGTCACTGGACAGACAGGCAGTATGGAGATCCATCAGCCACCGTTCAGAGATTTATATTGTCACAAACAGTGTCACTGTTCACAAAAGCCATGAATGTTCCCAGAGCGTGGCTGTACCAGTTTCAGGCTCACACATGTCCTTCTATCTGGAATTCACAGAACAAAACAAAGCAAAATAAATTGTTTCTTCCCTCCAGAAACAACAAAAAACAAAGCATGTACATCTTCTGATGAAATGAAATATGATTGAAAAATGAGTGAAAAATGACTCAAGAAAAATACCTAACTGGGCAGCTTCTATGGCTCAGTGGGTAGGGCGCAGGCCCCATATACTGAGGGTGGTGGGTTCAAACCCAGCCCCAGCCAAACTGCAACAACAACAACAAAAAAATTAGCTGGGCATTGTGGCGGACGTCTATAGTCCCAGCTACTTGGGAGGCTGAGGCAAGAGAATCACCTAAGCCCAAGATCTAGAAGGTTGCTGTGAGCTGTGATGTCACAGCACTCTACTGAGGGCCACAAAGTGAGACTCTAGCTCTAAAAAAAAAAGGAAAAATACCTAGCTATAGTGTGACTGTGCCACTACATGTTAGAATAATAAAATAAACTGCTAACATTGGCTTCTGATACAATTGCGGTATTTAACACACAAAGTGAGAGCCCACTGAAGATATCAATTTTTCTCTGATTTTATCTTATATAATTAGGAAAATAAAAGGAATTGTAAACTACCATCTCCCCATGTCTTTATATTAGATTCTGCACCTTCTCTGGAAAGTTCACAACTGTAAAACTTTAAAAATCTATAGGAAGTTAAATGCTGCCAGTTTGGGTAATTCTGTGAGAAGATCACATTCTGGTAGAGAGAATGATACAACGTCACTCACGGAAGCCTGATAGTCAAACACGGGGACCACGGGGGCTGCTGCAGGGCAGGGTAGACTGTGCAGTCCCGCCCCTCTGTGTCCTAACCGCAGTCCAGCACATTCTTCACACCTGAGTCTCCTGCCCTCTCTCTTTCACTCCATTTTCTAAGCTAAGTGTGTTCCACTTCCCTCTATTTCATTCTGTGTTTCCTTGGGCATGCTGTTCATTGAATTTTCTTACATGAAAATACACATCCCTGCCCCCACCCCTAAGACACAGGAATGGATTTTTTTTTGTGAGACACAGTCTCACTTTATTGCCCATGGTAGAGTGCCATGGTGTCACAGCTAACTGCCAACTCCTGGCCTTAGGTGATTCTCTTGCCTCAGCCTCCCGAGTAGCTGAGACTACAGGCGCCTGCCACAAGGCCTGGCTATTTTTTTGTTGCAGTTTGGCCAGGGCTATATTCGAACCTGCCACCCTTGGTATATGGGGCCGGTGCCCTACTCACTGAGCCACAGGCACCGCCCCACATGAATGATTTTTGAGGTAGGAATGCTGGGCACGAGGATTAAAGAATCATAAGTCAGCACTTAGACGAAGAGGGTGCTGATAAATAGAAACAACAGGTTTTCACATGTTCCAACTTGCTAGAAAGGAGAAAATACCATAGTGAAAGTAAAAAAAAAAAACAAAACCTCCCTTATGGCCTTTTTTGCACCCTTTCTAGCATTTCAATCTGGGAGATAGATTGTGCTGAGTGTAGCACAGGTAGGGTAAAGACAAAATTAATGTAGAATTGGATAAGATGCTCTAAACATGGGCAGAGGTCATCGTTATCATCGTTAAGTTTGTGTTCTCTGAGTTGAGTTTATGCTGGGAGCTCAGTCTTGGGGCCAGAGCCACGGCTTTCAAGAGAGGAACTAACCTCTGTCTTCTTTTCTTTCAAGCTACAAAAATAAGAGAAAGGGGCCTGGCCCTTGTAGAACTGTTGCTCTATTTTTATGTTGACTGGCATTATATTCCTATGTACAATTCATTTTTGTTTTTACGGTGGTTATTGCTACTGTTCATCATCCTCAATAATCACGAGCTGGATCTATTGCTGTAAGTTTCAAGCTGATCTAATGGCCTTTCCTCCCACTCCTCACACTCTCCTCTGTCAGGGTGATCTTTCTAAAACATCAGTCTGACCACATCTTGTTCCCTCGGTGATCTCATCCAGTCTTATAGAGATAAATATGGTCTAGCTATTGATGTCACCAGTATTTATTTCCCAGCCTGGACTTTCCCCCTGAACCGCAGACATATATATGTCATCAACTCTTTCACAATTCTTCTTGGATGTCTAGAAGGCACCCTCGCTCCCCAGACAGGATGGGGCTCCTGATGTTCCTCTCCAGATGTGGCCCTCCTCCAGTTTTCCTTCCCCATTTCAGAATCTGTTTTGCTGATTGCTTACCAGTGGTTCTCAACCTTCCTAATGCCACATTGTATTTTCATTGTTAAAAAGGGGTCGCGACCCACAAGTTAAGAACCGCTGGCTTAGACGAAAAGGTCAGTGTTGTCTCTGAACTGGAACTGAGATATAAGACGGCTATATGACATCTTAAAGTTCACGTGAAAGTATCGGAATCAGGATACGTGAGCCCAGGCAGTCCAACTGCAGCCTCGGTCCTAGGTTAGGCTGTTTCCCCACTTTAAAACTCCTTTACAAAATCCTGAGCTTCATACGTGTGACAAGTTACATCATCTGCAGAAATTCAATGAATACATGTGAATTCCTCATTGAAGATTTCATGACAAGGTCTAAAAAAGATGCTCAGAGTTCCAGAGGCAATGTCGCATAGTAGGAAGCATCCTAAGTTGAAAGGCAGGTGACAGGTTCTAATAGCAAAGATAGCAAAGACTTTACTTTACTTGGGGACAAAGTGGGTCAGAACTTCAGGCTTTGTCTCTATAAAATATGGATGAGGGGGTTGTTTGATCCCAGGGGTGTCTGGAGATCTCTGACTGTATGGTTTGTATAATTTTACTTCATCACAAAGCCAAAAGGGTGTTAGCATGAAGCATTTTTGTTATTGTATCTATTCAATGGAAGGGCTTAGGAGCTCAGCTTCTATCACATACGTAGTGTAAAAAGCTCTGTTTATACCTTATGCCCTTTAGAACCTCCCCAGAATAGTGAGATATTATCCCCACCCCATTTACAAATAAGGCAGTTGAGGTTCAGGGCTGTTTCGTAGGGTAAGGTGACTTGTGTCTGAGCTAGGATTGGAATCTGGGATGAGGTGGCTCTCTGTCTGAGTTCTCTTTGTATTGAACCATGTATTCCCTTCTGTAAGGAGTCCATGGATGGGCTCTACAGGGGTATAAAGAGGGGCTGGTTAATGGGTACAAATACAGTTAGGTAGAAGGAGAGGGCCTCACTTTGAGAACACCGGTGTCATCGAAATCAGGGAAAAAGAGCTATGATCTGCTGAAGAATATTCTAGTCACAGGAAAAATTAACTAATTAGAAAAAATGGTAATTAGCTTCATGTTCCATTCTGTTAGAGTAAATCTAGTCTTCCCAGTAAATCAATGGCACTTATTAATGGTAACACAACCTGCATTCGGTAACAGGCTCGCCCTCCATTAGGGAGCTAACACGAGAAGCTTCAGAAGAAACGAAGTCAACATTATTAGCATTTGCTTCATTGCACAGATTACATGGTGCCTTGATTCTGCTGCCGACAAGCAGTAAATTACCCAGTTGTGTGTGGTGGCTGAAAACATGTGTAATCTACTATTAGTTCCAGGAAGACTATCACGGCCCACCCCCTTACACCCCCAACCACTGCGGGGGCGCAGAGGCCTAACCTAATCACAGAGCACCAGCTGCAACAATCAACCAGGGAGGGACTAATCCTTTCTTGGCACTTATTTATTTCAAATAATATTTGGTAATTTGTTTTTCCATGAAGAACTTCATCTTGGAGCACATTTCTGGTTGGAAGATCCAATTTTGACATCAGCTGCAGAAATGGTGCTATTTACTTTCTTGCGATTGGCTCTAAATGGCTACCTGGATCCCTGTTTGTTCTTCCTTTCCTGAGATAATTTCAGCAAAATTGTATAATCTTTTTATAGGACAAAACAAAGTATGAGTTAGAAAGGTGGATGGACTGCATAACTTGATAACTGCGTGGAGTTGACGTGGTGTGTTTCAGGAAGCTCTAAAAAGAATTTTAACAAACACAAGTGTCATTGACCGATTTATGCCCAACCAATACAAAGAAAACCTGAATATTTGACTTCTGAGACATTAAAGACTGTGGTGCAAAATAGCAATAATTCACGTGGCCCAATTTTTGTTAAATTTAATTTTATCCTTCCTCAATGTTGTGGAATCCATAATGTATATGTTATTAGACATATTATATGCCTGTCTCATGCAAGCTTCCTTCAGAATTTTTTGAAGATCAATAGGTTACATATTAAAAACAAAAATAGAAATTAGGTTGTACATTGGCCTACCTGCAATGGTTTAAATATCACTTCAGAAAAAAGTGGTGTTGCTTATTCCCTTATTGACCTATTTGAATGCTTAAAAAAAAAGATCCTCAGCATGAAGGATTTGGTAGGTGGTATTTTCACTCACTCTAAACATCTCTCTTTGCTCACCAAGGATCTTTGAACAACAGAAGGAAGGGAGTTTTTACAAAGGACAAGAAGTTAGTCTTCTGGGGTAACATTATCTACTCTAGTGAAGTGGTCCTTTGAGGTCCCTCAGTGGTTGAAAGCCACACTTTCATTTACTATTTGTAGATTATATTGTTTAAAGTTTTCTGTGTGGTGAGCAGAGGCCGCTATGGCAAAACAGAACTGTATAAAGAGCCAGCACTATGCCTCAGTCCTAGTTCTGTCACCAAATAACTTGTGATTCTAGGTCAGTCTCACAAACATGCTGCCCTGTGTTTTCTTTCCATAAAATGTTAATAGTCCTCTTAATGTGGCTTTGCAATGATATGACCTACTATACGGGGAGACACTTTATGGTAATGTACAATGCACTTTGTTCATCGGGGTTCATTTACATGTTCATAATGGTCCCCGTTTGCTGGCATGGTTCTCTTTTCCCTTTATCCTGATTCAGTGATTATTATCAACATCTTTATGGGTCATATTAGCCCCCTGCCAGTTCTCTAATGTTCCCTTTCCACTCCTGAAGCTTTTCATAATTTATTAACCTGAATGTATTTCCACCCATTTCTCTAATGTGGTATTTCATACCATATAAATTTGTTCCTTATACAAAATCATTTGTATGGTAATAACTTGGTCAGGCTGACTCAAATATTAACTCTTTTCTTACCCCACTCACTTCTAGTGAGGCTAACAGGCTCACAAAAGATGCTTTTACAGTGTTTCTTAGGGCTTTGCAGGCTAATTTTTCAGACTCTGTTATATTTTTACCTCTGTAATTTCATGAGTGGTGATTATTTTACAATTAGCTTGTAAAGCATCTAAAGACAAAAGCATTGTTTCCTTAACCTTTCTTTTTGTGCCAAGGGTTTTTGTTTTGTTTTGTTGTTTTGTTTTACAGATAAACAGAAGCACAGAAATCCCTAAACTGCGTATGTGGTGAAGCGTGGGGAGCTCTTGCCCATGGCTGCCGGTCTTGGGATCCTAGAGTTCTTGGCAGGCAGCTCAGGAGGGGATCAGAAACCAGACCTGCCCAAGGAGTTCACCTGAAAGGGCAGAACAAAGGCCAGGACTGAAACCAGAGACACCCAACAGGTAAGCTGGATTCTGACAGTAAGAGTTAGTTAGAGTCAGGAGGAATGCCCTGAAGCCTGAATTTAGTTACAGGGGTTCTCTCAAGGTTATTTAAGAAGGGAGCTGTTCAAGGTGTCTTGATCACATTTTGTGATTCAAGCAACAAGTAGCTAGTGAGAACCAGCTCTACGCCAGGAAAAGTCCTGACACTGTGTGTCTGTGACGGCTGGGCTGGACAGCGGCTCTGTGCTCACCTGTCTCCCTTCTCAGAAAACAATAAACAAACTAATGACTTATTACAGATAAGAATGAATGCTAAGAAAGGAAAAAACTAGGTATAGCAGGGCTTTGATCCACAAGGGGGAGGCGTGATTTAGGATGTCATGAGAAGCCCGAGAAAGAGCCATCCATTCTAAACAGCAGGAGAAGCGTCCCAGGAAAATCATGCAAAAACACCCTATGTCCAGCAGGAGCCCTACATCCAGCAGGAGCCAGACCCCACAAGTGATTTCCTTTTGTATAAATAATGTAAAAAAAAAAATAGCCTGTACACAAGACTGTTGTTAAGACCATGATGAAAATGTGTTGAGACCCCTCCAATCGGGGTCACTTCTAAGGTTTATCCTACAAGGGTACAGGTGAATCTTTCTAAAAGCAAAGTATGTCTTAACTCAATAAATGAGAAAATTACATGAAGGCTACGTTGACCAGTTTGATGAGAGTATTTCAAAATGTGTATGAAAACACCACACTGTACCCCATGATTGCGTTAATATACACAGCTATGATTTAATAAAAAAATTAAAAAATAAAGAAAATGTGTTGGGAGATGCTGGAAAAGCACAGCTCTGGGGCAGGAACAGAAAGTCACCCCGAGGCAGGGTTTGTGAGGCTCCTCAGCCCAACTCCTCTCCCCCAGTGGAGCCTAACCCCCTCCTCCGGTTTCCCACTCCCGGTGTCTGAGTCTAGTTTTTTCTCTGGGGAGAATGTGCATTCAGGAAATTGAAAGAACTTGAGCTTGGCTACAACACAGAGAGGGAAGGTGCCCTGGCCAGTTACGTGGCTGTCACTTAAGAAGTGCTGTGGCCTTCATCGTGGTTTGTTCCTAAACAAATACCTGGAAACTCCTAGGTGCTGCTTCTCTGTTACAAGGCCGTGGTGCTAATGTTTGCATTCCCTTCTGTGAGTGGCCCCAGATCCTCTCAGGGACTTTTTTTTTTTTTTCCTGTAAGTCAGGACAAGATTCTGTTGCTTGGATTCAAAGAGCCCAGCTAATACAGTCATTTCTCTATCCTTATCTTGCTTGTCTACCAAGCAGTGCTCAGCACCTGCTTCTGAAGGCCTATTGTCTGAGTTTACTGACAACACGTCCTGTCCTCCTGGTTTCCTCCTATCTCTCTGGTTGCTTCTTTTTGGTGTCCTTTGCTGTCATGTCCTCCTTTAAATGCCAGAGTCCCCCGCCCTGCCATCTAAGCTTGAATTCTTTTTTTTTTTTATCTCTTCTAAGTAATTCTCCATGGTCAACAAAGCAGGTGCTGCAGAGCTAGGTTACCTTCCTTGGTCCTAATCTCAGACTTGTCACTTCCCTGCTGTGACCTCGGGGGAATCTCAGCACTACTTTAGGCCACAGTCATTTTATTTACTAAAACAAAAACAAAACTATTTCACAGAGCTACCAAGAGAATAAATAGAAGTAGTTATACCTAAAGTACTTTGGGAAAAGCTGGTTTAATTATATGTATTCAGTACTTGTTATTTTTCTTACGATTGTTCGTAATTATCCATTTTCATGGCCTTAAATACTATATATGTATGCCAATGACGCTTAAATTTTTATTTTCAGCCCTAAAATTAAATTTTTATTTTCAGCTAATATCCCTCTTAGCTGTACATAATCATTTATCCAGTCACTGGAATTTATCAAATTTTACGTGACTAATTCCAACCCTTTGATCACTAACACCGTATGCCCCCAACCTTATTCAGTACCCTCTTCACTGCAATTTTCTGCACCTGAGTAAACAGGAATGCTACTTGTCCATTTGTTTCAATTAGAAAAGTTGGAATTATCTACATTGTCTTCCTTTCCCTCTGACCATTTAGTCCATTTATCCAATTCTTCCATTTTTAGCTCCAACATGTAGACTAGATCCTTTGACTATATCTCAGCTATCACAATTTTAGTCCAGGGCACCATCATATCTGGGTTAGACGATGGCAGAATCTTCCTCCCTGCTCTTTCCTTACACATCCTTCCTCCTTGACCAAATCCATCAACTGCCAAAGCGTATTTTACAAACATAGATCAGGTCACCATCCTGCTTAAACCTTGAATGGTTTTCCCCTGCATGTTGACTCAAATCCTAAGGCTTTGCTTGGCTTACTCCACGTCCCCCCAGTTGTTCCCATATCACTTCCTGCCTCAATCCTAGTGATTTAGCAAAGGAATTCACCAACGCCTTGAATATAATAAGTCCTTTCTTGCCTTAGAGTTTTTTCACGTGCTGTGTTATCAACTGAAAACAACTTTTTCCTTAATGTTTTAGTAACTGGTTTTCTCTCTATTTCTTGCTTGATTTATTTAGGCAACTGGCCTCATGAGGTTATGAGGTTAGCATGTCCCAAACCTACAGGCAGGTGAGCAGCCTGGAACCCCGGCAGGGTGTCTGCATTACAGTCAAGGCAGGCATCCTCCTTTGCTGAGAAACTTCAGTTTTTGTTCTTAAGGCCTTCATTTATTGGATGAGTGAGTCCTGCTCACATTATCAAGGGTAATAAGATTTACCTAAAGTAACCTGATTATTAATGTTAGTCATATCTGCAAATGCCCTTCATAGTAAACATGTGAAGTAGTGTTTGAACAAACAGCTGGGCACTATAGCATAGCCTACTAGAGATATAAAATTTAGCATCATACCATTCCTAGGTTTCCTGTGCCCACAGGAGTTTCTTTAACAGACTTCTGTCTTTTTTCTACATTGAATATGTCCTAATTTTCTCTTAAGTGTTTGTTTACTTATTAATTTTTTACTTCTAACCCTAGACTCCGAGTGTCTATGAGTTGAGAACAGATCGTGAATACGTATCCAATGCTGGTAAAGTCCTTGGTGTATGTTAAATATTGAACAAATAGTTGATACTCCATATTTGTCTATGGAAAGGATTAACAGTCAGGAAGAGCTTGAGATGAGAAGTTTTGTCCAATTTTCTAAAATTCTTTAAGAGTTGTAATATCACATGCTACGCATAAGCCATTAGGTTGAGTATAGATTTTTTTAAATGCAATCTTTTTTCACATTTTCCTATGACCCATTCTCCTCCTTTTCATTTTTCTCATATTAAATTAATCAACACAGATTTAAGAGGTCTCAAAGTCTAATATACTCAGCTGAAATACAGCTTCCAAAGTTTTGGCAACTAATTTATTTTAATGAAGATTTGAGTGCTTGCCAGAGTCACTGGACTAATTGTCAGTTAGACTTCTATTAATGAACATATTGGAGTGGGGCTTGTAAAAAATAGAAAATGACCTGATTTTATGGGGTGGGTTCACTGCTGGCAGCTTGCAGTGATGAATGGGGCCTGGGATTTGTTTTTAGTTTTTGTTACAAAATATCCAAATTTTCACAGCAGGTTCTTGAAGAAACATGTGAATTAAAAAAATATTTATAGGCCTCCCAGTGATACATTTTTGTGAACCAATTAGTTCTTCCAAAAAGAATGTGAGGGAATTATGCTATTAAAATAGATGGACACATCTTACTACTACACGGAGCTTTGGGGGGGGGGTGGCTGTGCTTAGACAAACTAGGTGCCATGTACAGCAAACTGTGTTCGCAAGCCTTGGATAAAGCTGCTTTTGATCCTGTTACGCACTTACTTCTGGGGTATGGTGCTAAGGGAAGTGGGAAACCTCAAAGCCTTCGTAAGATGGAGACTTATTATTTTTTAATGCTGATGCTCCAAGTGGTATTTCAGTTTGAAGTATCAATAGACACACGGCTTTCAGGTTTAAAAAGATGACTTAGGATGATGAGCTGAATCTTAGAAAATCTTTAGGAATATTAACCAGAAAAACTGAGTAGAGGGAAGTTGCGTGGAGTTCATCAGAGTTGCCAGTTGTTCCCCCCAACATGGTCTTTGCTTTTTTATTCAGACACAGCCATTCACATTTCCTAGTTTTCTCTGGAGCTGGATGGTCCATGGTACTAAGTTTGAGCCATCGTGAATAATAGTGATGTAGAGAGTGTTTGTGTTATCTGGAAATGAACTTGCCCGTGGACTGTGACTAGCTGACCTCCCCTCAAGACATGAACATGATAGCGACCCAGTCTACACAATGCAGGTGGGAACACTCCTGTAGTCAAGGGCTAGCAGGACAAGATGTTGGAAGGACCCTGGGGCCCTGAGGGATGTCCTGATGGATTACAGCTGCCCCATCTAGACCACACCTGGACCAAACCAACTGTAACTTGAGAGAAAACTGTGTTGTATCTTTAAAGCATCAGCATTATCCTATCTCTTTTGCTGCTCATGAAACCTTGGTGAGGAAATAATTCTGAGACAGATTATGTTAGTTTCTCAAGGAATTCAAGACATAGGATAAAAATAACAAAACCCAATAAAGGGCACTGTTTCCAAATTTATCTTCAGGCTACTCTTAATAAGGCTAAGAACTAACCTGTATTTTCTAACTTTTTGGGGGAGGGGAGCTTTGTTACATAAAACGTGGCCAAACTTTAGCAAAGAAACTTTAGGAAAGGCCTTGTACACAGTAACACAATTCAGAGTAGTATGATCATAATGGTGCTGATAATGATAACAGGATTAATAATAACAATGGTTACATGTTGAGTGTTATCATGAGACAGTTTCTGTGATTTGCAAAGCACTTGTGAGGTGAGATGCTATTTCTCCAATTTTGCAGATGACATAAATGAAGCCCAGGGAGCTGAAGTATCTTGCTCAAGGGTGGCCAGAACTGGGATCTAATTATATTGCAAATTATACTACAAAATATGTCCAATTTTGAGCAGAAAAGAGTTCACATAGGCAGTCAGAGACCACTCTCCTTAGAAAAGGCTGCTTGGGAGGCTGACCCTTAGCATGCATTTGGGAACTTGAACTTTGGATGAGTGTCTACCATTCTCTGGATTGTATGTGAGCAAACATTACGGTTTACCTTAGTCAGCTGCTTTGCTTCTTGGGGTCTGGAATTTGGGGACATAGTAGGCCCTAGATGTCCAGTGCCTTCCTTGCTAGAAAGCATTTCTCAAGTGTTATCACAGTGACTCATTGTTGGGGGCATGAAGCACATCGACAAGGACTCTTGAGATTTTGATTCATGCGTCCTCCAAATATCCTTTCATGTGCCTTTTTGCTTAGAATCCTTTTTTGTTTTGTAATAAATCATAACCACAAGTACGACTAGCGGAGTCCTATATCAATCTTCAATCCTAGTGGTAATCTTGGGAACCTTTGACATGTTTTTTCCTTGCCATTCTCTAAAATGAAGGTTAATGAAATTTTATGTTCTCAACCCCTGGGCGCAGTGGCTCATGTCTGTAATCCTAGCACTCCGGGAGCCACTGGCAGGTGGAGTGCTTGAGCTCAGGAGTTTAAGACCAGCCTGAGCAAGAGTGAGACGCTCTCTCTGCTAAAAATAGAAAAACAGTAGGTATTGTGGTGGGGTGCCTGTAGTTCCAGTGAGTGGGGAGACTGAGGCAGGAGAATCACTTGAGCTCCAATTGGAAGCTGCTGTGAGCTGTGACACCACAACAATCTACCCAGGGCAACAGAGTGAGACTCTGTCTAAAAAAATTACAAAAAAGAAAATTCAAGGAAAAAAGAATTTTATGTTCTGGCTGAACACATTGGAAGACTCTATTTCTTAGTCTCCCTTGAAATCAGGTGAGGCTGTGTCAATTATTTCTGACCAGGGAAATGTCTGTGCCTCCTGGATAGGCCCATCAAAGGCCCCACCCAGTCTTTTTCTCTCTCCTCTCCCAACTGAGCCCTGGATGGAGATGACCTAGTGCAGGATACCACAGGCAGAAGTGAACCACGGGTGGAAGCAGTGTCCTAATAAAAGGGTAGAAAAGGGCTCCCATCCTGTCCCCAACTCTCGCATAGAGGATTAGAAGATGAAAGATAAAGAAAATTATATTGTTTTAAGTTACTAAATTGTTGGGGCTGTGTGCGGCAGCAGTGAGCATGCTCTGAGTGAGACACCACCCTCCCAATCTTTGAAATATACATTGCAAGGGTGAATGGGATAATTAAGCTACATGGATCCCGTTATTCATTTGAGGGAATAGTGTTTGATGAGCCATATGGGGCCTGGATAATCAACCCGGTGAAAAGTCTTGTAATAGAACGGGGAAAAAAAGTTCCTTGTCACCAGTTGAGACTGCTCTTAAAATATTTGAGTAGCACTTCATAAAACCAATCAAAGGTGTTAAACTATTGCAAGTCTGATCTCTTACTAAAAGAGTCATGCTCCTTTACTTCCCCTATCATTAGATTATTTTTCAAGGAAAGAGTTAACCCCTCTTCCAGGATAGATGTGAGGAAAGTGGGCGAAGATAAACATTTTATGGGGCTGGCCTTTGCTCTTTTGGGTTGGGGTCATTTATTCATTTGCAAATATTTATTGATTATTTGAGGATAGTGTATAAAAAAAGGAGCAGCACCCGCCCTCAGGGAGCTTGAGGAGTGGGGAAGAATTGACAGGCAAAGAGGAAGCCTGGGTAAGTGGGTCCCAGGGAAGAAAAGGAGACTGAGGGCTCTAACATCTACCAGCAACACTCTTAAATCAAAGGTAACATGTCAGTCATTCATGTTCTCATCTATGGGGCATTAATATCCCAAACCTTTAAAGGATAATTTCAGGTACAGAGGTGCTAAGCTACTTGCCCAAGGTAGGAAGGAAATGGTATAAGGTGTGAGCCCACGAGAGCACTTGTGCTGTATCTGTCAGTCCTTGGAATTCAGGCAGCTCATGCCACCTGTTACATCTACAGACCATCTTCTCCTGAGAAAGCCTTGCTTGTTGGGAGCCCAGCAGAAAACTCTGATAAGCCAAAGGACATAACATTTTAACTTGGCACTTGTACCTGAATTCTAAAGTACATGAGTAATACTTTGTACTTAAAGATGCTCTTTTATCTGAGTCTTTCAAGTGCTGAACCAAACCAGTTATTCCTCACCGCTCTTCATGATGGGAAAGGACCTTAATCCCTAATTTGCTGGCAGAGGGACAGAAGCTGGCAGGTATGAAGTGACTTCCTGAAGGCCACACGGTCTTATGAAAGACTAAGAATAATGCTGAGGGCTCATGATGAAAGAGTATTTGCCCTTTGCAATTGGCAACTCATTCCCTGTCCCAACCACTGTATGCCCCTCTTTCCTGTGCACGCACTAAATTCCCCCTCTCTTCCTCCCCTCCATATGTGAGGCTTTGGGCTTTTTATATAAATGGATTTTGTTTAAAACTTAGACCTCTATAATTTCATCCTCAATTGTCTTCAAATCTTACATGTCTTAGAGCAGAAGTTCACACCCACTTTGAGTGGGGTGAAAAAGCTCCATCAAAGAACTCTCCCCTCCTGCTGGTTCCTTTGGCCACATCAGAACACTTGCAGAGATCAAGGAAGAGTTTGGTGCTGTTCTTGGTGAAATTTCCAAGGAGATGTTGGGATTGTAGGCCAACAACTGAGGGTTGGATTAACTGTGCTTGAGATGCGACCCCAGAAGCAATTCAGCAGTTCTGTTCCACTGGGGTCACCATCTCCTCATCAACGCCCTATGATGGACACACTCTGTGGCGATTCCTAATGAGTCAGACCTTATCAAAGCTCCTGCCTTGAGTGTCGACATGTGCAGAGCTGATGTGACAGGCTGAGAGGTCATGTCCATGGTCAGGCTACCCTCTGTATGTCCTGGGCCTCACAGACTAGGGAGACTCTGCCTTGCTGGCTTTGAAGAAGGGAGCTGTGATATTACAAGGAGTCTGTGAGAGGCCTACGTGGAAAGGGACCACAGCAGCCTCTAAGTGCTGAGTGTTCCTAGGCTGGAACTGAATTCTGCCAACAACCACGTGAGTTTAGAAGAGGATCTCAGGATCCAGAGAGAGACACAGCCTGACCTACACCTTGGCTATGGCCCTATCAGACTCCAATCCCAAGTCCTGACTATGTCATTTCTGGACTCCTGATCCTTGAAACCGTGAGATAATGAATGGATTTTTTTTAAGCCATTAAGTACATGTGTGTGGCAAATTTTTAAAAGCAATAGAAAAATAATACAAACATCTTTACTTTTTAGGAAAAGGAAAGTAACAATATTCTAGGCTAAAAAGACATTAATAAGTATTAAAGTGATGCTTTACAAATATATTTGATTCTAACAATTACATTGACCTATTATTAACCAAAGCAGCAAAAGAAAAGGAAGCAGGGAATGATTCCAGAGAGGAAGGAGACCGGTGTCTGAAGCCCAGAGGTCTAACTGCCTCCAACTACATCTCTCATCCTGTGCTTTAAAAATGGGAATGGGCTGTAAATTATTAATTAATGAAAGGAAATCCCTAAGAGGCATCACCATATATTAAATTAATGCCCCAGGAGACCATTTACAACCACAAAATTGAACTGAAGTTATACTTGATTTTGAAAGGGAGCAGTCAAGTGAGATAGTGAATCATGTATATAGATTCCTGTACGACCTTCTAGGTCAGCGGTTCTCAAATGTAGCTCTTTATAACATGAAGTTTTTAAAAAATTGGGGAGTTTGGAATTTTTTCTTTTTTGACCAAAGGATTTTTGGACATCAATCCCTTCAGACTTAACTGAACTGAAATCATCAGAGGTGAGATCTGTTATATCCCCAACTCCTTACACACACACACACACACACATATGACTTTCTGAGTGTCCATTGTAGCCAATCTAGTCATTGGTATTTGACCTTAGAGGACTTATCACAATTAGGGTGACGCTTTTTGAAATAGAAGTACCTTATAGATCTTATACATCTGGTTCAATATTTCTCAACTTTGCTGCACATTAAAATTACCCGATGAGTTTTATAGGTCCTAATGCTTAAGCTTTTTCCCAGAGCAATTACATCAGGATCCCCAAGCCTAGTACCCGCTATTTTTTAATTTTTAAAGTTCCCCAGATGATTGCAACACGCATTTCAGTTTGAGATTGCTGATCTGTAGATAATCCTTCCTATCTTTCTGCACCTCTTCTAATATGAAATTATGTAGCCCAGTGCCCCAAACACAGTCTGGGCCGTATGTAGGCCAACTTTAGCTGCCCCACTTTGATGGAACACACAACTGAAGTTGGCCATCTGGGACCAGACAGTGACAATTCACGTTTGTTGAACTTTATGTCTATCATATTTATTTCTTTAAAAATGTGATGTAGTGCTCCCAGTTTACAAAGACACACAGATCTGTGTCAGAAGCTTCCCAAGAAGCAGGGTAGGAGCCAGAAGACACCACGGCAGATGCTGTTGTGTGTCACACAAAGTATGGTCCCCAGACCAGCAGCATCAGCATACCCCAGGAACTTAAGAAATGCAAATTCTGTGGCCCAATCCTGTACCTACTGAGTCATAATCTTTCAGGATGGGGCCCAGCAATCTGCATCTGATCAAACCTTTCAGGGGATTCTGGGGCTCAGCAGTGGTGGAGAAGCCCTGCCCTGTGTCTTCTGTGTCTCCTCTGTCAGCTCCGTCTCCCACTCTGGGAGACTCAGCTCAGCACATGGCAACAGAAATAAAAGTGTGTGGGTGACTCCGTAAGAGAAGGGGAGGGCAGGAGATTTTCCCTCTCTGCCTTCCCTTGCTCCCATTCCCCATTATTATTTACAATCTACGTTGAAAATGAGAAGGAACGTCATAGAAGATAATAGATGGGAAAAACTTGGGAGTGTGCCGGGAAGCTTCACTTGCAGGGCTGCGGGTCACGTAGAAACACTTTGATACAAGTGTGACTATTTTAAGATGTCAATGGCTGGTTTATCCTTCTAATCAAAGTATGTGAAATTTTAAAAGATGTCATTAAACATGGATATCCCAACTGTTTCCAGGGAAATGATTATCTTCATCTTAAGGGCTTTGAGATAATTGGCATTCAGGAAACCAAGGCCTCTGGGTTTGTGTTCTGTCTCGGAAGCTGCCACCCTGAAAAAGGTGTGTCACCAACCTCCTTTACTGTCCCTCTTGCTGTGCTTCTGGGCACATTTTCTGGGCACATTTACTGAAGCCGTACATGTGAGTAGGGGGAAATCTAAATTAAAAGGCCACTATTGTTTGATGTATTGGGGATTTCGATTAATGTTTTCTGAGCCAACCGTGAAGTCCTTTTGATTAAAGAAGTATATAAAATAGGCTTTGGGCACTTGCAGGTCTGATGGAAATTTATCTCCTGGGGCTGAGTGAGGCAGACGAGAAGCAGACAGCAATAAAGTGAAAAGAGTGAAAATATAAAGAGAGAGGAGGAAGGGGAGGAGCTGAAATAAAGGGGATGAGGGGAAAAAGAGAGAGGGTTAAAAAATAGGAGAGAAAGGAGGAATGAAGAAATAAGAGGCGGGGTAATGAGAGTAGGAAAAAGAGAAAGAAAAGAGCTTGGGAAGGGGGAAGAGGACAAGAGAAGACATGTAGAGAAAGAAAAGAAAGGAGGACAAAGAAAGAAATGGGGATGCGGGAGCCTGGCAATTTATTGCTAAGTGCCATTTGCCTAAGCCGTGGTGCAGAGAGGCTGGCTCCCAAGGTAATGGCGGCAGTAGTCATGGTTCCCGCTCACGGCAGATGGGGCGAGAGGCCGCCCGAGCCCACCTGGAGACCCCCCAGGGAAGGCAGTGGAATAAGACATAGCAGCAGTCAGGGGAGGCTGGATGACGTTCTCCCATGTACAACAACCATTTTATACCTGATACATGATCCAATGTCAAATAGAAAACAAAAGTTCTCTTATTGATGGATCTCTGAATTATGGCAAAGAAGTTTAGATGTTCACATGAGCACGTCTGAAGTTTTATCTCTGCTTCACCTCCCCTTAACACTGACTTTTGGCCAAGACTTGGTCTTCTTTGCCTCCTTTCCTTCCAGTCCTTACCCCTTGCCCAGGGGTTTTTACTGCCAGTGGTCAGGGCAGCGGTTCCAGTGTAGAAGCTCCTTCTCTCTGAAGCCTGGGGCTATTGTAGAACAGGTGTAACCATTAACTCTCCAAGCTGGCTGTCCATGTCCCGTTCCGTATGCTTGTTTATTACGTGTATTATTTTAAGAGATTGCCCATCAAGATTCCTTTCACTCAGAGGCCCCTGTGGGGGAAGCCCCCATCTCAATCAGAACCTCCCTCACCCTAGGGAGGTTTTTTTTTTTACCACCAGGAAAGCGGAAGACTAAGTTTTAGAGAAGAAAGCAAGGTACTCTGCATGATGGGAGGAGAAAAATTGAAAGGGCCCAGGGCATGGAATGGGGTGAGGAGCAGATATGGGAGAAAGACAGACCCTGTTCTGTCACAGAGATGGCAGGAGCTTGTGTGAAGTACATGATGTGATGGAATCCTACAAACATATTCTTCAGAGTCAACTAGAGTTTGACCAATACTCTGAGAATGTTGTTTGCTGCATGTCCCAAAGAAGAGGCAGAGTTTCTCTGCTGGTCTGTGTGAGGTTGGACAAAGGCAATAGTTGAGGTAGGCAGATTTGAAGAGGCTGAAATTAGCAGAAAGCTTTAGATACTATGGATGGCATGCTGTGGAATTGGGGTTCTAAGGACAGTGGTTTAAGAAGAGATCTAAGTAATTTAATGCACTTCCAGGGACATCTATAGCTACTTTCATTTCCATATGTTTGAGAATAAATGTATGTTGCACAGATGCCAGTAAACATTTGATACTTTTAAGGATGAGTTGTTTTTAAATAGATTTCTGAGTGCAAGTCTTTTCTCCCTATTTAGACTATAATCTCCATGAGGACAGAGTGTATCTTCTCTGGCTTTTGAATAGCCTGCAGCACCGAGCCTGTTGCTAAGTACCTACCCAGTGTTCAGTAAGAGAACATGCCTCCTGGGGCCATCACTGTGGCTCACCCCCACCCTTAGATATGCACAGGCTGTTCCTGCTTGAGGGAGGTCATGTGCACACCTGGACCACTGAGATGCAGTTACAGAGATGAGCTACAGACTCTGACCATTCCAAGTCCTTGGCACCATGCAAAACAGACTGCAAAACTTCTAGTCATTTTGTTCCAAGGCCAGGAATGGTTTCCTGATGAGTCACCATTTATGTTCAAATCTCAAATCAAGCACCAAACTATAGTTAAAAAACAAAGAAGCCATTGGAGCTTCTTGAGATGATGTTATTGTAGCTAACTAAGAACAAAGTCCCAACTCAAGATGTAATTGAGTAAACCTTTTTCATTACCTATCCTTGTTGGTGACTATGTCCTATCAGCACTGGGGGCACCAAGGGGAGTCAAAGTCCCAGTGCGCATCGATTACGCTCCCGTGTGGGAAGAGTCAGCACTGAAGGTTCAGCACGGACGATCAGACACATAGAATCGTGTATTTCCCCTCTCACTTCTCAGTGATCCTCTCAGAACCATATGAAAGTTAAATCAAAAGAAAGTTCTTACATTCTTAAATCCTCTGTAGAGAATCTGAAGCTCTTTCTTGGTAAATTTGCTCTGGGCTTCCAGAAGCTCAAGGGCCTCAGGCCGGTGCCTGACGGTGGCCATCTCCAGCTCATCTTCCACGCTGTCTGCGGAGCAAACAGAGAAAGTCTTAGGGTGGTCCCTGATCACTCAGGCTCATACACAGGAACACAGGGAAAAGGAAGGATGTGACGGCCAGGTGCCCGGAACTTGTCCACAAAGGAGACACCCTCACAGTGCAAATGTCTTTATATTTTCCAGATTTGACAATTTTAAGCTAAGATCTGTAATTTTTTTTCACATTCTATTCATTAATCTAGATAGCATAATTCTAGTATTTTTATAGTATAATTCGAAAAATATAAAAACAGTCACCAACAATCCAACCTGAAATTGATGTGTGTATACTGACTATTAGTTATAAACATGGAGTGGTTGTTTAATAACCATCATTATCACCCTATGTATCCCTCAACTGCCAGGTAGGACTCTGCTATACTCTCTGGGGATTCCATTGAATCAGATGTTTTTCTTGGGGCCACAGATAGAATGCTCAGATCAGGGGTGACAAGGGTCAAAGATCTGGCCACCAGTTTGGCTGGCATAATCCTAGTTTTGGGGGTGCATACTGGATGGACACTGGATCTTCTGTCTTGGCCCTATTTTTCTTAATTTCAGATAAATGTGGGAGTACAAATGATTATATTCTGTAGTTTTCATTTCTAAGATTAAAGTTCAATTAGAAGGTGAGTTTTATTCAGAGGTAACGTGTAGGCCTCATTTTGTAGCCAATAGAATTGCTAGCTATAGATAAGCTTCAAAATACTGTATTTTGCTTGATGAATTATAATTTACACTGCAATTTCTCAAGAATGCTTTATGCAAAAATGATTTTATGTTTGGGAAATTTTGTAAACTTTAATATAATGTCTGGACAAACTATTGAAGTACATGGATTTGAAAGGGCATGCTACAAAAATAGAAAAAAATGCTGTTTAACTTTGTGTATTTTTGCTTAATGCCTAAGATATTTGTCCATAGACTCTTTCCTGCCCCCAGGTAACATCTGGTAACATCTGCACTCTTGCTGTAGGGCTACATAGAACAATTTTATGTGGGTTGGGGATATGTTAGGATGCGGGTGCTGATATCCCAAAAGATTGCACCCTCCAGCCCAGCTGCTTTGCAGTGGCGCCAGGCCAAAGGGAATTTTCCTTGCTGTGTCAACCAGTCCACACTTTAGATGAGAAACTTAGCAAGAAAAACATCCAGGGTTAGTATGAAGCCATGGCCTTTCCGTTTACACCCTTCCTCTTGACTATAGATTCCAGCCTCAGAGAGGAAAGTTTAAGGAAAACAGCTACTTCTCAGCTCCTCTGGTCCTAGGGCCACTAGGAACCCAATAGGCGGTGTGATGAGCCAATAGTAAATACAGTCATTTCTGCCAAAGCTATTGACACTAACGGGGTTGCCCCTTGCTAACACCTGTACCTATTTAATATCCATCTCCACTGAGAGGACTGAGGGGTCAGAGCTCTTACTCTGCAAGGAAAAGGAGGTCAGTGGACCCTTAATTGTGACACATCCTAGTCACTACCATCAAAGAGTTTATAAAAAACAATAAGGATGATGAAAACAAATACTTGGAATGGCTGCATGTCTGAAATGAGTAACAGAAGGCCAAAGCACGTATTTGTTTTAGATTTTTCATGTTATGATGATTTATTTGGAAACGGTCACATGGTAAAACTTCAGAATAGTGATGGATGGATAATAATAATAGAAAAAGACATGAAGAGGTGGGAAGGTCAAGAATAAGTTCCAAGGTGATGAGAATTAAATTGATGAAAAGCAAGTAGATGTCCACCCCAAGTATGTGGAAGAGCTAAGGGCAGGTGGAAGAAAGCCAGCTAGACACTAACAAATTGACCTCAGGCTGGGCTATCTGGGGAAAATAATAACAATAAGAAAAGCCAAAGTGAGACTCCTTCAATTTTCTCCTTTATCTTTGGAACAAATAGGTTGACTCTACCTGATGGGTCCTGAGATAGAGAAGATAAAGGAAATTTATTGCTCCCAATAATTACTGTTGATTTGATGATTTGAATTATGCTATATTATTGTATTGGCCCATGCAGATATAAATGCCATCAACAGAGTTAATGGAACTAGATAACATCAGACAGAAGAAAGACTGATTTCTCTAAAACTGTCTGAGGGAGGCTTCTTTTGAGTTATTTATAGTATAATTTCTTCAACCCCAAATGGTCTTTCCTTTTTTACTTGTGAAACTCTATGTATCTTTCATGATCCTGTTTAAGTATTCGAGCCTCTTCTCGGAAGCCTTTCTGGATTGTTGCGCTACGCAGAACTGAGGACTCCCTGGTCAGTGTCCACACCTACCTCTAACCCAGCAGGCCTGACCTAACCCTACGCTGCTCAGGTGTCTGATGACCTTTCTGAATTCAGAAGGATTCAGAAGGAGACAGCATCAATGTCTTACACATCTGTGTGTCTTCTGGGCCTACCGGGGAGTTCGATACATCATAGTCACTGAAGAATAATTTGGTTATTAAAGGATTCTGCTGCCCAAGTTTCCATCCTCCGGAGCTCTGCAGCTGTCCGCTAAGGAAATGTTTTTCCCACTAAGGTTTGCAGGCTGTCGGTGGACCTTAAATGTCTTCTTTTGAATCACTGTGTTCTCTTTTCACTGTTCTGAAAAACCCAGCATAGGCAAAAGTAGTGGGAAGGGTAATTAGATTTTCTGAGCAGACTTTCAATCATAGCCTAACCTCATCTAGACCTACCGACTCTTCAACCGGAAAGAAACTAAACAGCACATTAGCCTCTTGACCTTGGTCCCAGGCAGCAGTCTGAGCCACATGACCAACATGGGTCTTTCCTCTGCAGATGCCAAGTCTGAATAAAAAGCACAGGGCCAGAGGATGACTGTAATTGCATTAAGTGTGTGTGTGATAATCACGTACAATATTCAGAAAGTACCACACTTGAAGCATCTGCCCGAGGCTCTCTTGTTTCCCAGCTGTCTGCTACCTTCCTTCTTAATGACTCCTACCTGCCAAAGGGCTGTTTCTATTTCTAGGAGGCTGACGGCCCCTAAAAACATACCTGACATCATTAGCAATCACCAATATATGATAAGTTGAAAAGCAACACCACCAGCCCCAATCAACTCTGATTCCTGGTGGCAAACTCTGTGGGGAGCACAGTGTGATTTTACACCATAGGAATTCACACTGTGACTCAGCTACCCTCTAATGGCCTGTGTTTTAGGGGATATTAATACAGTACCTGACCTTTACTGAGCTCTTGCTCTGTGCCAGGAGATGGGGTAGGTACCTTACTGACATGATTCTAATCTTCACAATAACCCCCGTGGTGAGGTGTAATTGTCCATTTTTCACGTACACTGAGATAGTCTTAGAAATGTGTGGCTGGATGTCACATAGAAAAAAAAGACAGAGGCAGGATTCGCACCTAGTCTTTGATGCCCCAACTTATGTGCTTTCCACTTGGCCACATTCTCTCTTTCAATATCATCAGAAACAACAATGATAAAAATAATAATGGCCTCTCTTCTCTCCTGTACTGTCCAAATTATCAGAAAGTTGACGATATCCATTGGGTCCATTCCCTGCATCTTGCTTTCCCTTTAATTTACTGCAATCTGACTACTGGTCTTTTGTGTCCCCCTAAATTCATGTACAATTATATTTGGAAATAGGGCCTTTAAGGCAGTAGTTATGATTCAATAAGGTCATAAAGTTAGAGCCCTAATTCAATAGGACTTGTGACCTTGGAGGATAAGAAGACACACCAGGCACAGGGGCTCACAGGGGAAAGGCTGAGGCTGAGGATACAATAGTATCCTATGGGGACCTTGACCTTGGGCTTTCAGCCTTTAGACCTTCGAGGAAATAAATTTCTATAGATTGAGCCTCCCATTCTGTGGTATTTTGTTTTGGCAGCCCTGGTAAACTAATTTATCCATTTATATTCCAACACAAAACTAATAAAAGCAGGTCTTGCTGTTTACAGAGTCTGCCCAGGGAGCACTGGGCAGCTTTGCTGGCCAATTATATTATTTACTCTTTACAACACCCTTCAAGACAGGGATAGTCATCTCCATTTTATAGATGAGAAAACTGAAGCTTGGCAAGTATAAGGTCAAATGGCTAGCTACTAACAAAACAGGCAGGGGTCTCCAGCACCCCAAAGTCT
>CAUYQV010189830.1:0-21848 GCA_963574575.1 Galagoides demidoff
TAGCTGAGTGTCACCAATCACACCATGTGTCCCTCTGAGACGGGGCCAGGGCCCAGTCCTGCTTTTGTGTGATTCTAACAGCAGCCATGATACAGCTCTTCACTGACATCAGCTTGCAGGTCCTCAAAACAGCCCTGTGAGTTGGGCAAGTGGGACAAGGGTCACTGTTAAGCTCCCACTTTACAGATGAAGAAACTGAGGTTTAGAGTGAATTCATGTCTCAGCCATGCTCTCAGCTCTCACAGGCTGATTCAAACAAGGCCCCAAGTGCTCTGATGTAGGTCTGATGGCTTTTCCACTACATCACACAGCATCTGTGTATCTAGCACTCACATTCATAGCATGAATCAAACTAAGTCAATGTGCAAAAAAAAATGCCTTAAAGTTCCTATTGCTATTCACTGGCAGGCACTCAATGCTGGGAACAGCACTATTTACGTTGCATGCATTATTTGCTCTAAACCTCAACATAACCCTGTGGGGTATTGCTCCTCACACTTCCCATCCTCTTTAATGCTAAGGAAACTGAGACCAGGAGAAGTACCTTAGCAGGGTCATACAGTCAGAAAGAGATAGAAGTGAGACACAAGGTCACCCCCAAACCAGACTCTTTCTCCTGCACTGGGGACGCCTCTTGATGCTGTACAGAGAGGGGCTGCCTGGGAGATGAGGACCCTGCTCCCGTGCACATCTCTGGAAGGAGGCCCGGCTTCCTAAATGCCCCAACACTGGCTCTCTTTCCCTGGCCCAAGAAAGTGGTGTAAAATTTCTGAACTGGATTCAAATGTAGGGTGAATAGATGTCCTGCGTTTTAACAATTTGTCCCACGTCCCACGGCGTTTTAAAAAAGTCCCGATTTTTGGAAAGAATGCACGAACAGGCAGGAGAACAGGAAGGGAATATACGATTTTCGGCTGCCATGTGGCTATTTTGCCAGGATATGAGTTTTATACCACTTTTGTTAATTTTATAATGTTAAACTGTAATAATAACAAATAATTGTTGAGAAGTGATTATCAAGAACTGCTTATCAAAGTTTGCATTGTTGTCAGGCCCTGCCCTACCCCCCCCCCGCCGCCATGTTGTCCCGCTTTACCAATGTTGAAATCTGGTCACCCTATTCAAATGCCAATCATCAACTGAAAGAACTCAGTCAATTACTCAAGCTTCCCGAACTTCATTTTCCCAATCTATTCATTGGTACATAGCATATGAGATTATCTCTAGAATTAAGTGAAATAATCAACACAAACCACCAAACATCAGTGTTCAGACAGTGCTGAACACTTTTCTCTTCTCCCCTATGATGCAAAGGATGACACCAGAGGCTGGCTAAGCAGAATGTGGAAAAGGAGAAGGCCACAGAGGAGCAGGACTGGCTGAAGCCTGCAGAGAAGTGCTCAGGGGATGGCCAGGATAGTTGGGGCAGGCCTCAGGGCTGCCCCCACCACTCCCAGCAGCAGGATTCTGAAGCACCAGATTCTAGAATTTCCAAAGAACCCTGTATGCTTATTTGCAGCTTTGCTTATGTTTCTGTTCCTACTCAGGCGAGCCCAGCCCAAGACCAGAGCGTTTATCTCACACCTGACCCTCTGTCATGCACCCACCACAGACGACCATCCAGACCTTCTTGCTCCATTGCAATATGAAAAGTAGTGGCCTCAGAGCCACCATCTGCCCCAGGGCTTGTGGGGATCCACAATTGCAGGCTGACCCCTGTGCTGAGCTCCTCCCAAAGCTGTGGCTGCTCCTCCTCTTCATGAATGTGACACTGCCTTTCCCTATTCGAGGCAGCTTTGTATGATATCTAGAGGGTTGGGAAACTGAGGCATGCAGGGTGCTGATGCCCATTCTTTAAAATGTAGTTTCACCCCCTGTGGTTTCAAAGGACAGGGATCCTGCAGGAAGCTCCAAGACTGTCTCGGTCATAAACATCCCATTCAATGGGCAGCTGCCTGCCTGTCCACAGGGGGAAGGCACATCCCTCTCTTCAGACATGGCCTCAGCTCTGCCCGTCAGTCCCTGAGATTTGCTGATAGAACAAGCTAATAAGTGTTTCTGGCCCTGTTTCCCTCCCTGCGAGGCCACCACATTCAACATAGCTTATGAAGTCCCATCTCTGTCAATACCAGGTCCCTGAAGGCCAGGAGGGTGTTCAGACCCTGTGTGCAGACCTGAGATGAACATCAGTGGCTCTGCCAGAATCTGTTTCCTAAACAAGTGATCTGCTGGGCCGCCAGAAAGTCAGGATGCTGCCTTTCCAGCAGGGCTCTGATGCCTTCGGAATCGTAGTTTTATGAAAGCACCAGCTCAGCACAAAACCTTGATGAATGAAGGGAAAGCAATTGAATGCAAACCCTCCAGGAAAATGAAGGCTGTGGCTACTCAGTGAGCCTGCGGCCTCCTCTTCTGCACACCTGAGGCACCCAAATCCTCCACAGAACCACAAGTTCAGGGACATAGGACTGAAGCTCAGAGTGGAAGTGGCAATAGAATAAGGCCTTTGCCATCAGAAAGCCATGGCTTGAATTGTGCCTTCACCATTTATAAGCTGGGTGACCAAACTTCTGCATCTCTGAGTGTTGGTGTCTCCACGGCAAGATGAGGGAACAACCAGTCCTAAAATGTGGCTATGCAGATCCCAGCCCGGTTTGTAGGGGAGAAGGCCTGGCACATGGGTTGGCATGTAATAAATCACCTTTCTTCCACAATCAAAAAAGGGGATATTAAAAAAAAATACCAAAAATGATAAGTAATAGGAAGATCAATGGATGCTGGGAATCCAGGTGTCAAAATGCCCAGGTGCTGAGACATAGTGGTGCTCAGCTAGCTTCCAGCTGTAAGCAGTTTGGCAGTTTATGTTGAGGGGATCCTGGCAGGCCCTCTGGCTCTCCCATCAGTATGTGTCTCCCCTAACCTATCAGGGTCCTAAAATTCCTCCATCAGAGTTTCTCTGTAGAGTCATTTCATTGCTCCTTGTTGGAAGAGGGCAAGAGTGATGGGTGTAAGGCACCAGCAAAGCATCCTGCCCCCGTCTCCCAGGCCAGTAGGATTCCACACTGCCTATGGGATTGAGTAAACTCTCCATGCTGTAAAATCTGACCTGCCTTCCCAGCATCAGCTCCCACAGCCTTCTGAGACACTGTTCCAACATCACTTGCTCCCAGTAACAGCTCCCCGAGTTCACTGTGCCCTTGCACAGCTCCTGGCCTTTACTTGGCTATCCTTCTTCTTAAAATACTATTGTCCTGCCTGTCCAGCTCCTGGACCCAAATGTAAATCACAGCCCCAAAACTCTCAAAATGCCTTGTAAGCAAGCACCAGGCCCCTGGCCCAAGTCAGGTCAAGGAAAAAGAGGGAAGGGAGGAGGGGACAGTAATTTTCAGAACACCCACAGCTGTGTCCCCAGCACTGCACTGAATGATTGGCAGAGATGTGCTTATCTCGTTTTCATCTTCTGAACAGCCCTCAGGACTGTATGTTCTCCCAGCTTTACAGAGAAAAAAATGAAATGTGAGATATTAAAGTAACTTTCAGCCCAAATCACATGGTTAGAAAGGATCACAGGGAAATCTGACCTCAAAGCTAAGGCACCTGCCTATTATATCACACTGCCTTAAGCCTCCCACGCACATGGGGTAGGAGCTAGAAACCATGGTGTTCTTACAGCCATCTCTGACACTGGGCTGTGGCTTCTGAACTTGCCTCTTCACATGTGCCTGGTTGCCATCCAGACAAGAACTCAGCATTTCCAGGCACTTCCCTGTTTTGGTCACCAGTACCAAATAGTTAACAAGGACATTGGACTTCACTTAAGGCATCACACCTGAGCCCACAGGAAGGGCATGTAGTGCCCTTCTACGGCCACGGACACCTGCCTGTGAGTCTTAAGTTACAGCAGAATGGAGGAAAATTCACTGCCAGGACAAACAGAAGTCACCAAGGCTCAACCACATGACAACATATGGCAGGGAAGTAGTTAACCAGAGAAGACCCATTTCAGAGTTAGCAAATGCCTTGTCTGGCCGTTTATTCATAGCCTCCTTCCTGGTCTCCCCTCCCCGTTAGGTTCCACCCTGCCCACTCGGCCTCACAGTCCAGGCTGTGCTGCACACCTGCGCCCTCCTCCCCGGATGGGATGGTGCATCCTCCAGTCCAGCCCTGTGATGCCACTGCTGCTAGAGATCTTCTCCTAGATGTGCTAGAGGGCTCAGGAGGGGCCCAGAAAACACAGTTTTAATAAGCAAGCATCACAGGTGGCCCTGGTGCAGGATGTCTGTGAGTCACACTTTAAAAACACCACTTTAGGTGTTTAGGAAACAATTCTACCCGTCTCTAAGCCAAATGTAATTTCCTTTGATTTTTGAGAGACCTACTCTGAGATGAAGTGCTCTGAAGATCAAATATATTTGGTATTCCATTCAGGCTAATGGAAGCAATCACTTCTCCCCAACTCGGAGATCCCATTAGGAGAGCAGATGAACTGAGTATTTAGAAGACAGAGATGCGTTTGGAATATCATTCAGGACTCCTCCCTGCCGGGAGGATTGAAAGCAACTACTGCGGAGAGAGAGTTTCTATGCATCTCTATGTGTATGTGCGCGCACACGTGCACACACACCCCTCTGCCACGTGGATTCACTAAATTCCTTTCCAGCCCTAATATCCTCATGTCACCTATTTCACCACTTGTGTTAAAAGGTTATCCCTTGTAGAATAAAATCAGATCTCTAAGTCCAATAAGGAGGAAATGTACAGAAGGAAAAAAAAACACATTTGGGCTTCCACCGTACATTACAAACATGCAAGAGACTCTCTGTAACCCAGATTTTCATATTAGAAAAAGCAAGATTTCATCTGCATAGTTCATGTCTACACACACTTAATGATGTTCTTAGTGAAGAAAAAGTACAATCCTACATCGTTAACATGAATGTTACCTCTTCTCTTTACATTGCTCCATGCCAATTGTAAGTACAAATATAAGAGCACTGACCAGCCTGTGGAGTCACTCTAGCTGCAAGTTGTGTTTCAGACTTTATACATGTGTATGTGTTTCATTCCGACCAGAATGGAATCCCTGCACAGAGCCAACTCAACTGTTGTTTCACTCTTAATAAATGTATTTTCTACTGGCACTGTACAGAAGCTGTTGGCTTCCATAGTACCTTGTACTGGCTTTGGGTCTCTCTGAGTTCTCAGTAGAACCTTGTCCTCAGTGGCATCACGAATTCTATACATGAACAGGCATAAGCAGACGTGTGCATGCTTCCTTGTGCACTGCACTTCACTTACAAAACACAAGTTCAAAAAAAAGTAGTGAGAACTTTAACATGGCAATAGCAAAGCATTAATGCAAGCACAAGTGTCTTCTGAGTGCAGGGCCCTGGGCAGTTGCACAGACTGCACACCCATGAAGGGGGCCCTTGTACACTGTGCAGTCTGTGGGCCATGCAGGACTGGGGGAACCTGAGACCAGTGTGGAAAGCTGGAGGTGAGGGAGATAGAAGACAGCACTGGGGGAGAGCTGTGCTTCCAAAGACGGTGGGGCAAGGATGAATGAGGCGAACTGCACAGAAAGGCTTCCAGGAGGGCTGAAGAGTTGGCCAGAGGAGCAGAGGGCTGGAGTAAGTAAGTGATGGGCAGGAACTGGTAGAATACAACCCACAAGGAAGGAACTACAGCTTGAAGTACCCAGCAGAGCACCTCGGGGAAAGTCACCAAAAAGTAAGGCCACACTACGTCAAATCTGCACCAGCCAAGGGAGGCCTCTCACCACACCTCTCCTCTCCTCCACCTCCTCCCCCTGCTCCACAGGGTCAGGAGCTGCAGCCAAAGGGCTGAGGAGGGAAAACCAAGTCTGGAGAAGCAGACAGAAGCCTCCTGTGATTCCCCCAGCATCAGTCTTTCTGCTCTCAAGCAGGTCCAAGCAGAGGGAGAACAGATGATTTAACTCCCAAAGAAGTTCATAGCCTTATTACTCTAGACTGGACATTTTAATTATAGAAATGAAGCTGTTCTCATGACTAAGGGACACCAGAGGATATTCTATGACCTGAGAGTGACAGCATTTTCCAGATCTGTCTAGGATCCCTTTCAAGTTTCAGAGAAGCATGAGTTCACAACTTGTTGAATGAACAGTGGGGTAAGAGTCAAAGTGTTTTCAGCTCATCCAAGCAAATGTTTCCCTGTGCACACACACGGATACACACACACACTCTCTCCCTCTGCCGCGTGAATCCACTAAGCTCATCTCACCTTTACTCACCAATACATGTACACGTGTGTCACCTATTTCACTCTTTGGGGAGAAAAGTTAACTCATCTCAGAATAAAGTAAAACTTTGAAGTTTAAAAAGAAAGAAGAGGGATTGTGTAAAGGGGAGAAAAATCATGTTCACGCCTCTGCGCTATATCATGAACATAAAGATGTGAGATCAGAACCTTTGCGGGGCTTAGCTTTCTTCCACACTTCTGCTGGGGTTTTTGTTTGGTGGGTTGGCTGACTCATTTGTCTGGTTTTGCTTACTCACCTACTTGTTTGTTTGTTTTTAGAAACAAAATGATAATTGTGTACAAATACAGACTTGAGGCTGGGTGCAGTGGTGCACACTTGTAATATCAGCCCTTTGGGCGACAGAGGTGAGATGCAGGACTTCGAGGTTGCAGTGAGCTGCGATGATGCCCCTACACTCTAGCCCAGGTGATAGAGGGAGACACTGTCTATATGTGCATATCTGAACCCCCAGCCTTGGCCCCAGCTCAGAACCCAGGGGACATTTTCTGAGGCAGTCCAAGACTGTTGAAGCTAATTCTTTTACAAGCAAGCATTCAAACTTCTGCAGAATTTTTTGCATATCAAAAAGTAAAATTAATGGGCAGCACCTGTGGCTCAGTGAGTAGGGCGCTGGCCCCATATACCAAGGGTGGCGGGTTCAATCCCAGCCCCAGCCAAACTGGAACAAAAAAAAAAGCCAGATATTATGGTGGGAGCCTGTGGTCTCAGCTACTTGGGAGGCTGAGGCAAGACAATCACCTAAACCCATGAGTTGGAGGTTGCTGTGAGCTGGGACACCATGGAACTCTACCAAGGGCAACAAAGTGAGACTCTGTCTCTAAAAAAGAAAATAAATAAATAAACTTAATAATCTAAATTATTTGCAGCAACACACTAACATGACATACAAAATATACTCACCACAGTACCTAACTAAAGATTTCTGACCACTTTAGAATTGTGGTTGCTAATGCTTAATCCTGAAATCAAAAGAAATAAAATGGGAGAGCTTTGAGCTATGAAGAAAGAACTAACATAAAGTGTATGCATTTATTATTTTATTTCAAAATAAGAGGAATCTTTAGTCACCTACCTTTTTATATCATAACAAAATTATCCCCTTCTGGAATATAGGCCTTCTTATTTACTTGTAAAAGGAAAACAGGTTTTTGAGGGGAGTTGGAGGGATTTATAGTTCTACCAGCACAAATAAATTAGCATAAATAAAATTATTAAATCATCACATAGTCAGAGCCTCCTGAAAAAATGAATCATATTACACATAATAATAACACTTAAAACCTTTATATTTCCACGTTGGGCTCCAACCCAAGTCTTCTTTCAGGCCCCTGAATGGCCATTTTCATAACAAAGCAAATACTATGGCAATTGAAAAAATATATTTTGACACCTTTATATGTTCTAGGCTCTTTTTGAAGGATTTCACTTATCTTGACCACTATATCAGAAAAAGAAAAAAATGTTTTACAAACTGCTTCTTTAAAATACCTCACCCTTTTTGAGGAATTAAAACCTGTATTCCTGCCCAAGGCCAGTAATCGGAGGGGCAGAGAAATGTTCTTTGGGTTTTTTTTTTGGTTTGTTTTTTTTTTGTTTGTTTTTATTTTTTGCAGTTTTTGGCCAGGGCTGGGTTTGAACTCGACACCTCCAGTATATGGGGCCAGCACCCTACTCCTTTGAGCCACAGGCACCACCTGAAATGGTCTTTGTTTTAAACCACAGGAAACAGCTCAATGAAATTGTCCTAGCAAAGGGCATGAGGACTTCTTTACAGAAATAAGGGCCTACCGGGGCCACCAACCAAGCAACCATAGTTAAACAATAGCCCAAAGCTGATCCCCACCCCTGAAATCGCTCTGTATTTCTGCTTAAAGGGAGGATGGTGGTTCTTTAAGAC
This sequence comes from Galagoides demidoff, assembly GCA_963574575.1. Taxonomy (NCBI): domain Eukaryota; kingdom Metazoa; phylum Chordata; class Mammalia; order Primates; family Galagidae; genus Galagoides; species Galagoides demidoff. The sequence goes on from CAUYQV010189830.1 coordinate 8,196, forward strand.
AAGAGTCTGTTGTCCTCCTCATTTGTCTCCTGATTTGCCAGTAAATTAATAAACTCCTCTCTCCTTTTCCTCAAACAGCTTGTCTGCAGGGCAAGTACCATATCCAACGTTTAGTAACATGCTCAGCCCTTACCACCAACCAGCCTTTGGATTTTATAGATGCAGACATTGCCTCTGGGTGACTAAAGTTCATGCCTCTACTTGGAGGCATTCATAATATCATCAGCACTCTATGTTCATAGAATTTCACACAGTCACAAAAGTTAACGATATGGGCCCTAGGCCTTGTTTTTCACCAAAATACACAATGGATCTTAAGACTGTTACTAGAATTTCTCTCTATGCTGAGTCCTTTTGATCTCAGAGTTTAAAGATCACACCATGGACCACAGGAGTCAGGAACAGAACAGATGGAAAGATTTATAGAAAGTTGGTAAGCAAATAAAAGAGGGGAAACAGAAGCTCTGGCAGTGGAAGGGTTGCAAGTGTGAATCCCACCCCCCACCAAGTCTTCGGCTAGGGGTTTAAATTCTATCCTGCAGGCAGAGGGTTAGGGGAAGTATACCATAATTGGTTAGAGGTCTGTGTAGGGAAGAACGATCCTAAAATCAGCACAGGGATGCAGTCCTTGCAGCTTTTTCTTAGGTGTTAGGGTTTGTGCTCCCTGCTCTAGAAGAAACCACCTGGGACTGTTTAAGCTGCTCTTTTCATGACCTTGCTTGAATATGACCTGGAAAAGGCAGTCCATTTGTGCCTAGAGATGGCAGTCTGTGATGAGACTGATTTCTGAGTTCACGCAGGCCTAGAAAATGGGGGTCGCTATCTAGCCCTGAGCAGGAGAACCCTGTGTTGAGAGAAGCATTTAAATAGTTCCCCCATCTGTATAATACAGTTAATGGTTGGGTCCTGTCCAGAATATAGAGCAGAAAAGTGTGATCTTTAAATTGAATATCTGATTCTTAATCATCCATTATCTCCAATGTATCAAACCACTTTTGAAAACATTTCTTTTTTTTTAATTTCAATTATTTGGACATATGATAGTTTAATGGAATGAAAGAAGAGAAAAGGGAAGACAGGGAGGGAGAGAGAAAGTTGACAGGGAGGGAAGGAAGAAAGAAGTCAAAACAAACTTAAAAAAGAAACCCCACAATGAAGAAATGGCAGGACTGAGATTAGAACTCCATCTCTTTTACCCCCAAATCTAATAGGAGGAGAAATTATTATACTTGCTTTTTAATTTAGTTTTGTGGTAGTTTTTGAAGCCTGATTTCTTTCCTTGGAGCATTTCAGAAGAAATCCCACCCTTGGGAGCACAGTATATGTATCATGGGCTTGCAGGAGGGAAATACAGGATTATTACAACCAGCTCATGAAACACACGTTCAGCTGTGGTTGGCTAACTCAAGTTGTTCTGTGGAGACTTACCTGATAAAGTGAACACAAAGTGGAAAGAGATGGTTCTGGCATGGAACCGGGTGAAGGTCTGCAAGAAATCAGAAGAGGCTGTAAGCCCCCAGACTCAATTCAAGCACCACTCTGAGAGTCCGAACATCGCTGTAAAGGCACGAGGAATTTTATTCATTCAAACTCAGAGCCTGGGTTGCCCCTTTGAGAAAAAGCGGGAACAGCCCTTACAGACTATCCAGAAAGTCCCTTTATACCCCTCCCTTTTCCCTCCCGTCAGTCCATCCCACCCTGTCCCCTTATTGGTAGGTAAACCATGTCTGTCCTAAACTGACAGGTACAGGGTGGTCATGTTCAGGATTGATTGACTCAGGGATGAGTCTTCTTTGTCTCAGGTGAGTGAATGAGAAGGAAGGGATAAAGGTTGCAAGTGGGGCGTGTGCAGAGTAGAGTGGTGAGTGCAAAAAGGGGAGGGGGTCAGGATGTGGTCTGAGTGCACAAGAAGGCTTGCCTAATACCTAGGTATGTGATAAGGTCCTTGGTATGCAGCTGCCTGTTGTTCTGAGTAGACAACAAAAAAGGAGGTAGTTTGACTTGAGTTAATTAGTTTGGTTGCCACAAGGCCAGTCCAGGGACAAGGAAAGACTTTAATACAGGAGAAAAGCAGAATGGAGACTAAGCATAGGTCAGCTGCAACATGGTTGCCAAAGGCTTATATTAGCCTTATCAATACAGCTGAAATGGGGCAGTGACCCCAGAGCATTGCCTGGGGCCCTTCTCTGGTGTGTGTCAGGATTATGGATGTATTCTTATGGTCAGGACTATTGTTAGGGTGTTTCCAGGAACTCTGGCCTTGAGGTACTCCAGGAATCTTGAGATGGGATTTCTGGTTTTTGACCTGATTTTCTAAAATGGCTGAGCTCCTGTCAGAGTTATACCAATTCCTTATTAAAAAAAATTCCTTTCCCACACTTCAGTTAAGGGCAAAGCCACCTACCCTCCTGATTTCCCACATCTCAAGTTGGAAGGTTCTGCAGGCAGAATGTCTATCAGCCCCAAGCCACAGGCTGTGGAGAGGACACCCACCAATCTCATGAGCCCATGCATTATGATTGCTATTGGTGGGGTTTTTATCCTCATCATTGTCATCATTTATTAGTGATCCTGTTCTTATAGTTAGTATTCTCTGGAAATAATCTGTTCTGAGTGTGTAACCAGCTCTATGAAAAAATTTCTTTTTTTTAAATTAATTTATTTCAGGTTAACGGGAGGATATAATCAGAGGAAAAAAATGATTTTGTTAGGTAATTCTCTCTTGTGGTTATATGCCCCCAACAAAAGACGTGCCAAACACCACCGCCACGTGCCCATTCAGTGAGAGCACCCACACCCCCTCTCTCTCCCTTGTTACCCCTTCCCCCAACTTGAATTGAAATGAGTTTTTCTCCTATGTGGGTGTGCACCAGATCATCTACTGATTTCATGTAAGTATTGAATACATACATGGATATTAAATACTATAACACTGGATAACTGCTTTTCCATTATTGTGATACTTTACTAAGAAGAATGTGTTTCAACTCCATCCAGGTTATTACAAAAGATATGAAGTCACCTTTTTTATGGCTGAATAGTAATACATGGTGTGCATGTACCACAATTTGTTAATCCATTCCTAAGTTAATGGACATTTAGGTTGTTTCCACATCTTGGTGATTGTAAATTGAGCTGCGGGTAACAAACATATGAAAAAATGCTCATCAACCTTAATCATCAGAGAAATGCAAATCAAAACCACCTTGAGTTATCACCTAACCCAGTAAGATTAGCCTATATCACAAAGTCCCAAAGCTGCAGAGGTTGGTGTGGATGTGGAGAGAGGGGAACACCTTTACAGGCTGATGAGAGTGTAAACTAATACAAACTAATCTTTTAGGAAGGAAGTAGGGGGAATCCTCAAAGAACTCAAAATAGACCTCCCATTTGATTCTGTAACCCCATTACTAGACATCTACCTATACTGTAGGAAGACAAGGCCCAATGGAGCTGATGGAGTGATAGCACAGAAGAGTTCAAAATGGCCAGGCTCCCCAGCTAGCTCAATCTTCTCCTTTCTATCTCTAGTTAAAAAATTCCAGCCCACTGATGCCTTTCTCCTTGGTCAGTTTGAATCAAGATGGAGAAGTAGGTTCCCAAACCATAGGCTTTTACAGAAGCAGAAGCAAGCATTAGATTCTAAGTCCCAGGAAGTGAAGTTTCTACAAATTTCTAAGAGCTGAGTCATCACAGGGAGGGCCTTGCAGGTATATCCTTGAAGTCTCCTTGGGAAGACATCTGTTTTCTTAGACCTCACTTTTTCCAGGTATCCTCTCTCATTTCCCCTTTGAGACTCCATATATATTTTAATTTCGGGTCTCACTATTAGCTTTCTCCTATGGGAGCCACTAGTGTTTCATATAGAACATGTGTGATGCAGTTTTATTTATTTATTTATTTATATCTGTCCCAATTATCCAGTGTATAGCCCTGACTACTAGTGGGAGAAGACAGGGAATAATTAAGTTAACTCTGATTATGGCTAGTACTCCTTCCAGTAAGGTTTTAAATTTTCTAAGGGTTGAAAACCAGTCTTTCCACAGGTTTTGAGGGCTTTACCTGTTCTAAGTCTGCACTGGGACATGGTCAATGTCTGGGATTTTCTTTACTATGTCTCCTGTGACTATTACTTGGTAGTTAATTTGCAAGACTAGTTCCAGGAGTTACAATGACCCAAAGAGCAATCTGTCTCCATTACTCTCTTTTGAGCATATTTCTTTTGCTGCAGTCCTCACTGTCTCAGGTGCCTTCTATCATACATTTTTCACCTTTCACATTCAACCTCACACCACTTTTCTATGAAATCTAAGGCACAAAGCTATTTCTGATCTGTCTTATAGCTTCTTTCCCAGTTCTTTCCACCGCAGCAGCACTGCAGGCATTAAACTTCAGAGTCCCCTGGCTGGGCTTTCCTATTTCCCCAGTCTGGACCAGCATGCAGATTTCAGGGACTGTGACTCATCTTGGGTCTTTTACCCAGCCCTTAATTGTACAGTGGGGAGGGGTGGGGGCTCTGTGGGGCTGTAATATACATATAGATTTTCCCTTTTCTCTGTGTCACATATTGAGTATTGTATCAGATTATGAGTGCAAATTCCCTTGTAGGTGCCTTCACATTCATATAAACTACAAAAGAGTCACTTTTTGTCCTATGTTAGTGGTGTGGGTATACAAACCACATTCCTCCTCCTTCTTCCCAAAGTCCAAATTCCAATTAAGACAATTCCTGTGAGGAATTTTCTCAGGCTTCAGCCATGTGTTGACCAGCCAGCTCCCACTATGTGTCTGGAGCAGGGCATGTTGACCACCTCAAGGGTTACCTAGCAGGGGTTGGCCGGATCTGTTTTTGCTTCCCAGGACCAGTAAAGCTCTCTTCAGCCTGCTGTGATGGATCCTGAGAGGATCCCTTCCACCTTCGCTGCTGTGTGTGTGGTCAGGATGACAGTGTATGGTCCCTTCCACCTTGGTTTGGGAGGGACCGGGTTCCAATCCTTGACCCAGACTTGGTCCTCTAGATAGAAAGGGTATACGACACAAAAAGACTAAACAGAACACAATTCATTACCCTTCTTTTCTACTCCTCCTAGGGATTCTAACTGCCTGTGCAATTCAGTCTCTCCATATTCTTTTAGGACTCCCTGGTAAATTGCTGAGGACTAGTGGAAGCCTATTATCCATTACCTCATCAGGTGAGTACTCTGACCCCTTAGAAGTAGTACATCTAATATTGAACAAGGCCAGTGGCAAGATCTGTACCAAATTAAGCTTTGCTTCCTGACAGTTTATTGATACCTGCTTTTATGGTTCTCTTCATGCATTCAACCTTGCCCGAGCTTTGAGGCCTATATGTCACATGCAGTTTCCTGATGATATTCAAGGCCTTGGCTGTCATTTGCACTATCTCTATTACAAAGGCTGATCCACTGTCAGATCCAATCCAAGTGGCAACCTAAATTGTGGGGTGATTTCTCTGGACAACATGAGCCTTCTTTATCCTGGTGGGGAAGGCTTCCACCTACCCTAAGTGCCATGTTTCTCCAAAAATAAGACACTGTCTTATATTTACTTTTTCTCAAGAAGACACACTAGGGCTTATTTTCAGGGGATGTCTTTCTCTCGGTGCTGAAATGCATGGCATAGCCACGCATATGATATGCTGCATAGCCACGCCCATCAGTAGGTCTTATTATTGGGGTAGGGCTTATATTTAACAAATGCATAGAAATCCTGCTAGGGCTTATTTTTTGGGTAGATATTATTTGGGGGGAAACACAGTATATGCAGACCAGAACTAGTAAGTACCAGTTTCCTTCACATCTGGACAACTCAGTATAGTCTATTTGCACATTTTCAAAAGGGGCTTCCCTGTAGGACTGAATTTTAGGTGGCAGGGATGGTCCTTATTTAACATTGTGTTGGTTGCTTGTCACACAGTGCTAGCTAACTTTCTTGGCAAGGGTGGCTAAGAGGGGAATGTAGAAGTATCTTCCCAAAAGTTTCTTAATTTTCTTTTTTCTTCTGTCCTAAGTGAGTGGCCTCATGCATACACACTCTATAACCAACCTCAGATTTTACACAGTAAGCTTTGCTATTTGTTGAGGCATGAGTTAGTCAACCAATGGTGCCCTTGGGTGTTCATAAGAGTGGCCGTTGCATATGGTACCCAGACTCTTAATTTTTTGCCCCAAAGTCAACTTACCAGCCTCTTGCATCAGCATGGCAGTGGCTGCTATTGTTCTTAGGCATGGGTTAATCCTTTCAAGACCCTATCAAGTTGCTTAGAGAGATAAACAACTGATCTTGCCCAGGATGATACATTCTGAGTGAGCATTTCCCAGCTGTTCTACTTCTTTCTGATATGTATAGTGCAAAAGGCTTGCCAGTAAAGGAGGTCTAGCTCCAGGGCTGCCTGCAGTTCTCCCTTTAGCCTCTTGAAGGCTTTTGGTTAGACAGATTTCTACTCAATTGGCCCTTTCTCTCCCCTCTTTGTAGTTTCATACAATGGTTTGTCTAGTCTGAATGTTTCACACAGTCTTTCATAAAAATCCCCAGGGATTTCATCTGACTTCTGCATGACCTCATCCACCTTGCATATGTTTGTGGCTTTTTGGCTTCCCTACACTGACAATGACAAAGTTAAGGTTGGGTCCAGGGTAAGAGAATGAAACCAGTTAGCAGTCACCTATTAATATCTACAAGTTCTGGATTTTGAGGCTAATGTTCACACAATGAGAACCCTATTATTCTTATCTATAGTCTTAGCACAGTTCTTAAGATAACACTTAGTTTTAAGAGTCCTTACAGAACTGATCCAAAGTTCTGGGAAATTCAAGTGAATATTCTTGAAAACCAGTTGGGTGTGGGACCACTTATGAGGCCTTGTTGCTACCATACTACTTACTGGGAAATTTTTATTCAGGTTTCAATTTTTCCTGAGGTATCTATATGGACAATGAACGTAGTGTTTAATAATACACAGTATTTTTCCAGGGTAGCCAACAGGCAACCTTTATTGAGACTTAAGGCTTCAGAGCAAATATAACTACTATATATAATTCTGTTTTCATTGGCCAGTCTCTTAGTCCCATTTAACAGATGAGTTTAGTTAAACAGCAATGTCTCATTTTACAAGCTGTCATTGCAGACAATGCTGGAATCTAATATAGGTAAGCCACAGTTTTTTTTTTTTTCTCTTTGAACCATTTTTATCTCTCTAATTTCTCACTTAACTAAAAACAAATTATAGCAGAACTAATTTAATTGCCAAAATAAATGGTAATTTTAGTATACTGGGTATGATTATTTATATAAAATGCAGTAAGAAGAATAATTATTAGCCATCTAGGGTTTTCTTCCTTTTAAAATTGGCTTTGTTGGAACTTTTTCTAAGGAATCTCAGGTTAAACTTAAAAGCCTCTCATGAGCCCAGGTTTCATCTGTGCCATTAGATACCTGTATGCAATGGGTAAATTCCTCTTCTATTAAATGTTTCAAATTTTACTCATAAGTATATACATTGCTGAAAGCTACAAATAGCTTAAAAGATAGAAAATAGTTTTCTTACTTCTAGAAAACAGAACACAGAAAGAATCAGCAATGTTTTAAACAAAAAACCATAACAAATCAGCTTGGTTCCATATAACAGATTTCTGTTTTGTTTGAAGTTAGGTTAGCAATACTCATGGATGTGTTAGCTTTCTAATTAAAGTCCTGGATGTTTGCTTTTAGTTCAATGGTTTTTAATCACCAAAGTCATCAGAAATTTGAATTTGAGAGAACTTACCAATCTTTTCTACTACTTTCCTTGAAGGACAAACTTTGGACTTAACCCATTAAAAAACACTTTCTGAGATGAATTAAAATTATTACTGACAACATAAACTAAGACAGAACAATAGTATATAATATTAGAACACATATATATAAATATAATTCACAGAAATTTAACCACCACTTCATATTTGACAATATTTTCTATACAGTTTTAACATACCAAATATGCCTAGTACGTCTTTCTCAGACTTTCAGTGGTCTTAATATTTCAAAAAAAACCAAATTTAGCATTTTGATTTTGGAGGTTTGTCAAATATCAAAGGCTTAAAACATTTGTTCAAACAGGATCACAAAACCAAAAGATTCTAAAGGCAATACATAGTCAACTGGATCACATGAAAATTCCTTCACAAATTTCCTTTTATGAGCCTTGTTCAACCTGAACAGATAATTTACAAACATCTTAAACCTTTTGGTTTGCCCTGTCTTTCATTTTCTTAAAAACCCAGTCATTCTGTTTCAGGACAAAATTTACCACACGAGATCCTTTCTTAAACAGTGCCATATTCCTTTCTGTCTAATTTTTCTTACTCTCAAAAGAACACTTTTCACAAAACGGGATCACAGTTTACTATGAAGTTAATTATTCACTTGGCTAAACTGATAATAAGAAGGTTTAAAAGTCAAGAATCTTATTCTTTGACAAAGACTCTGTTTCTCAAACAATCTAAATAACCAAATTATTACATTTTAAAAATTGGAGACATTTAATAAAATATAACATAACTTTAAGGTTTTAAGTTACTGACAAATGTTCTGAAACCACAACATAGACATCATTTCTGATGTCTTTTCAGTGTCCCCCTAAGTTGCACATGGCCACGTGGCATCAGAGATGGCCACAAGTACAGAACCAGTGTCCTTAATTCATTTACCAGATGTAGAGTTCAAGACAGGAAGCAAGAAATCAGAACATCCAGTTTCTCTCAGGATGGCCAGGGAGCAAGGTTAGAGCAGGAAAGAAGGAGCCATGTGGGCTAGACTGTGCCCCATAGCTGCTGGCCTAAGTATGGGGAACATGTCCCTTAGCCCTCACCATAGCTTCTTCTCCAGACCTCAGAATTCAGAGGCTCAAAATCAAGAATGTAAGCTCATAGTCGAATCTAGCAAATTTAGAAATATTACAGAGGTGACAGTTTTATAATCTTCAAACATTTAAAGTTTAATAACAGTTTTTAAACTAATTTTATCTCAAAGGAAACTATAATCAGCTGAACAACAAGGCATTTGAGTTATTCCCGCTCACACAAAATTCTCAGTCTCCTCAGAGACATAGTTACCACATAGTCTCTTGTAAACCCTTTCTTAAAACATTTCAGCATAGTTCCCATTGGGGTGGGCTTCCCTTCCATGTTTCCCATTTCATTGTCTCAGACAAACCAGAACATGTCACAGATGGGGTAAAAATGGGGTCACAGATGGGGTAAAAATGGGGATTTGGATGGGGGCAGTCACACAATCATTTCGCCCTGTGAAGGGAAGGTGAAGCCCTGCCTATTGTTATCCATCGCTGTCATTCTCCAAGCACTCACATGCACAAAAGTCCAACCTTTTTCCAATCTATTTCCTAACCTAGGCAACCCCAGTTTCCCACTCTAACTGCCATTTAGCTATATGTTACCACAGTTTGGAACCAATCCTCCCCTGGACCCTGTGAAGTCTACCCTCAGTGTCCATCTCAGTCACATCACACCCACACTCTTTCTTATATCTCTCACCAGCCTTTCGGGCAATGTAATGCCTAGAGGTTGATCAGACCCCTCTTCCACTCAAATATAATGGGCCCTGACCAGTCCCACCTTGCCTTAGACATGTCCCAGTGCAGGGCCAGTTCCTGCCTGCCTGTTCCTCCTGGTGTTGGACTCCGCAAAGACTTACCGAGGTATGTCCTTCCTCCACCCCTCAGCATCCACACAGGAAAGTAAAACTACCATCCCCGGAGCGCTCAGTGGTTCATGTCACCCAGGCTGGTGGGGCCCCTGTGGGTGTCCAGAGGGTTGGTGGCAACCACCAGGTGTGTCTGAGCCTGTTCTCTCCTCAGATGGTCTCGCTTCACAGTCAAGGAACTAGAAATGTTGCAGGAAGAGGAGGTCAGTGGCAAGAACAAACACCCAAACACCATGTTTAAAAATGGAAAGACTTTATTCCATCTGGCAGAGCGACAGCACAGAAGAGTTTAAAATGACCAGGCTCCCTGACTGGCTCAGTCTTCTCCTTTTTGTCTCCAGTTAAAAAGTTCTGGCCCACAGGTACCTTCCTCATTGGTCAGTTTGAATCAAGCTGGAGAAGTGTGGTCCAGCTTTTACAGAAGCGAAAGCAAGAGTTAGTTTCTAGGTACCAGAAAGTTAAGTTTCTATAAATTCCTAAGAGTTGAGTCACCATAGGAGGACTTTGCAGGTGTATCCTTGGAGTCCCTTTGAGAAGACATCTATTCTCTTAGACTTCACTTTTTCCAGGTATCCTCTCTCACCCAGAAGAAAAAAAAAATCATTTTATCATAAGGACATTTGCTCTATGAAAAAATTTCAATAACTCCCATATGTTTTTTGTTTGGGGTTTGTTTTTTTTGTTGTTGGTTTTTTTTTTTTTGAGACAGAGCCTCAGGCTGTTGCTCTGGGTAGTAGAGTGCTGTGGCATTAGCAACCTCCAACTCTTGGGCTCAAGTGATTCTCCTGCCTCCACCTCCCACGTAGTTGGGACCACAGGCACCCGCCACAACACCCAGCTATTTTTTGGTTGCAGCCATCATTTTTGTTTGGCAGGCCCAGGCTGGATTTGAACCAGCCAGCTCAGGTGTATGTGGTTGATGCTTTAGCTGCTTGAGCCACAGGCACCAAGCCATGTTTTTGTTTGTTTGTTTATTGTCCTCTCACTTAACTACTTGACATTTTGAGTTGTCTTCCAGAAATGGTGGGTTTTCTGAAAGGCAAAGGAGTTAAAATTCTGAAGGCCACTGGGCAGGGCAGATTTCCCAGGAACTCACCACCCTTACAACCTGTGCCCAAGGCATGAAATTCCTTGTAAATTACATGTAGTCCTACCCTAGATCATGTGGCCTGTTTCTTAAAAGCCCATGATCTCTGCTGGAGAGTCAGATTTAAGCCAGCTTCACAGTTCTTCTGATAAGACCTCTGTTGTACTAAAAAAATTCCTTTCTTCCTGGGCCATCCTCATTTTCTCAATAATTGGATCTTTGTACCACAAGTAACTGAACTTAGACTGAAACCTCCTGGTGGTTCCCACAAGAGAATAAAGAAGTCCTGCTCTCAGAGTAATTGCCTTTTTGGACAAAATGTGCCTACTCCCTTAATAGTGGCCATTTCATGGCATGATTGAACCTAATTGTCTCACCTGCTGGACAAAGAGAGTCACCAAATGGCGGCCCCTATTGTCACTTTTCCCCGAGAAAGTTTCCAACGCATGAAGGAGATGATAAAAGTGAACCAGGGGAAACTCCCAGCGAATAAACAAAAGCCTCACCTAGCAGAAAGTAATTGTTCATCTTTTCAGAAATTGCTCACCCCCAGCACATCACAGGGCTGAATCTTCATATTCAAAGGTCTACTGGGCAAAGCAGATGATAGAAACTCATGAGACACACACAAGTTAAGACACGGAGTCATTGCAAGTTGGGGGGACATGGTATATCTCTCTAAATAGTCTTATGCTGTCAAACTCTCGAATTTTTTCAAAGGAAGAAGAAAATTGAAATATTCATGTGAAAATATCCTAATGTGGTTATTATATTGTTCTAATTTAATACACTGAAGGGGGCAGTAAAAACAAAAGCCGTTTTCCGGCTAATCAGGTGATAGAACCTCAGAACCTTGAATGAGAGTACATCCTATGTAGCAGGCGACATGAACTGGAAACAAGTGCAGGAAGATGTCTGAATGCTTTTGATCTTTGAGGCCTTTGGCAAGTGTAGGGCCAGATCTCAGGTCTCCATGTTCCCAGGTTCTTGCTTCCCAGTACAAAATAATGGCTACTGGTACCAAGTTGATGGAGTAAATGAACAGAACAAGCAGGTGCAAACAGGCAAAGTGCCAGAGTTTATTAAAGCATAGTACATTCCAGAGAAGGGATGAGTCAGCTCCATGTGAATGGAGGGGACCCTGAATATAACAAAATTTCTCCTCTTTAAGCTGATTTCTTAATTCTATATTGAGTGAGGGGGTGGGGAGATGGAATATTCATGATTTTTTTCTTGGAAAGGGGTGGAGAATTCCCAGAATCAATAATCTTCCTTTTTTCTATCCTTGTAAGGCAAATTCCAGGTAGTGCTATGGTATTTGTACCGTCCTGGTGCTGATGGGTATGGTTTTTACTGTGTTAATGAGGCTAGATCATTTAGGGACAGTGTTACCTCAACTGTGTACATGCCCCAAAGACCCCCTCTGGAGGCCTTGATCATATGTCCACTTTGTGGTTCCTCTGTCTCTTTTGGGTGGTCAAAACACCCCCACTATAGACCAAATATCTTATTGGCCCTTGGGGACCCCTTGACTCACCATCTGTTCCTTTTTATAAGCCTCCTTCTGGTCAGTTTTTTGTTTTTCCTAGTAGACAAAGCACCTCCCAGCTTCATTTGACTCCCAGTGGACACTTTAGGCAAAGCATCTGTCCCCCGCACCCCCATCCCTACCTAACACCCTGACCTTAATGAAATTACCTTGGTGGCGTTAAAGGCATGCAGCTTCTGATAAAAAGAACAATACTCTTCCAACCTCTCTGCAGGGGGATAGGCAGGAGTTGACAGTTAATTTCTGTGAGCCTGTTTCTCCAACTGTAGAACAATAGAAAAGACAACGAGACTTACCTTGGATTTATTATAGGAATTAAAATGTGACAATACTAAAAAAATGAGAAAGAAGAGCAGAAACCTCTCTGTGGATGCTTCATGAATCTTAGTTCCCAACTCCAGCCAAATAACTGTGTGACCTTGGGCACATCCTTTTATATTTCTAGGCTTCAAATGCACAGGTGCTGGTTTGGACTGTGTTATCCCTGTGGCTTCCTAGGTGTTGCTGTTCTGGGATTCCCTGGCAACCGCCTCTGTTCCCTACAGGCACTGCCCTAGTGACGTCCTGTTCCCTCTGTAATTATTGAGATGGCTTTGGCAACACTTAACGACCTCAGAATTGAGATCCCGCAAAGGAGTCATTAGCGATTTAACCATGTTAAAAAAGAAAATATGAAAGATCTCCTGATCTCCCACAATGCCATGTAAAGGACAAACGATTGTCATTTAAGTCTTGACATAATTATAACATTTCAGGTGAAAATGTGTGCTGCTCCATAATCCTTCCTGAGTAATTGCAGTGTTTTTAGCCTAACTGGAGGCTGACAGTTGACTTCTCTGGAGGTTGCTAAGGAGGCACTAAGTACAGGGTGAGTGTGAGAAATTAAACCTCAGGCCGTGGAAGAGACAGTCAGAGACAGTCGTGTCTCTCAGAGAATAACTGAGTTAACTACAGCAGGGAGGGGCAGGGAGGGGAAGAGAGGGAGGTCTGCAGCAAACCAGCTACCCCCATGCCAGGGCGAGGCATGCAGAGCAGGGACCAGCACAGCTGCAGCTGTGTGGGAAGGACCTCCTTCCTCAGCCCCTGTGCCATCCTCCCAAGCCCCACGCTTTTGCTGTACACCATCGTCATCACGTCTACCCGAGTACCAATCAGTTTTCACTGCAAAATCTCACAAAACCTGGGCAGTATAACAGTGTTATTTCTCAGTCTCGTGTCTGTGGGTCTGCTGGGTTGGACAGGCTCAGGGTCTGGCCCATGTGTCTCTCATCCTCCTGGGTCTGCCTGGCTTTCT
>CAUYQV010189831.1:0-12976 GCA_963574575.1 Galagoides demidoff
CACCTAAGGTGGTGGGTTCGAATCCCCAGCCCAGGCCCGCCAAACAACAATGATGGCTGCAACCAAAAAATGGCCGGGCATTGTGGTGGGCGCCTGTGGTTCCAGCTACTTGGGAGGCTGAGGCAGGAGACTCGTTTGAGCCCAGGAGTTGGAGGTTTCTATGAGCTGTGATGCCATGGCACTCTACCCAGGGGGATAGCTTGAGTCTCCGTCTCAAAAAAAAAAAAAAGAAAGGACATTTATTCCGTAGAAAAATACAATGTTATCTCATTAAATAACTCTAATATTCTCCCTGGTGTATAAAAAACAATAGTACCATATAAATAATGTAGTCTATATATGTTTTCTCTTTTTTTGATCAATGTATATAATTCTTTAAAAATTAATGTTAAAAGCAATATCAAGCAATATTTTCAGTTATTTTAATGAATAAAAATTGGTATTTAGTTGAAATATTCTTTGATATTGACAAAATATTGATCATTTCATTAGCATATAATACTTTTATAAAGAACATGTGTTAAAATACAAAATATTTCTAGTATATGAAAAATAGTCACCCTTTCAGGATATTTAAAAAATATGTAACTATAAATGTAAATGAGTAAAGAACAGAGTTTTGTTATTGTTTTTAATTTCCGGTAAAGTTTGACTGACTTTTTATTAACATTTTTATCTTTTTGAAGATTTTTTCATCTCTTAGACCTGATTCTATAAAAACAGACATATGTAAAAGGTCATTAGTTCTAATTTAAAAGGAGGGATTTTATTGAAATAAAATAAGGTAGAAATCGGTTATATAAAATGATATTTTAAATTAAGGAAGTAGGTCCCTCTCATGAAGGACCTAAACTTTGGAAGTGCTCTAAACTTTCTCTTTGTGCTTCCTTAATGAAATCTCTCTTTTTACCACCCCATAAATGCATTAATGTACACACTTATGATTTAATAAAAAAAAATGAAGCAGAGAACAGCCAGCAAGTGCACAGACATACATGCCACAGAGGTGTGGCCAAGATAATGGATTTGGTGCATATATCAAACAAAATTCTTCATTAAGAAAAAATAAATAAATAAAAAGAATTGTGACAGAAAATAAAACAAATAAATCAAGAAGGTAAAGAAATCTGTGCAATCTGTTATGTATTTTCTATGTTACACATCGTTATGCTAGCGTCAAATATTTCAAAGCTTTATTATAGGAATATATCTGATATTTGGAATATTTGAATCTTGAGGTTGACTGTTAAATTGTATTTTTATAATTGCATGTATTTTGCATTTAATTTGGGTAGATGAAAGCAACAGTTTTTATAAATCACTCTTCTCACAATTTATTATGCTTAATTATGTTGATCAATCTGAAAAATAGTTTACGTATTTGAAAGAGATATATTACGTTTTATTTCAGTTCAGGAAATAAATTGTTACTTTTCATTTAAATTTTCAGACAAGATATGGGATAAACTATTGTATTTTTATGAGCTTTGGGTCATAAGGGTACAAATAACTTCACAAGCCTACAAAAAAGTTGATATTAATTTTTCATAAATCACAGTAGCATGTGAAGTTGGTGTACAAGTAGAAGTAATCCTATTTATTTTAATCTAGTGAAGAAAACAATCTTACTATATAGATGAGGGAGAAATTCATATTTTGTGCTGTCTCCGATTTAAGCAATTTATACTTCTAAATAATCTGTTCAATTATATCACAGTATCCACCATTAGGGACAAAACAACTTTTATGAAACAGACTCTAGTTTTAAACATCTTGAAACAGAATAGTTAGGATTAAAGAGAAAGAATTTATTTCACTATATAATGCAAACACACACATATACTCATGTTTTTATTTTGTTTTGTTTTGAGAAAGAGTCCTACTTTATAGCCCTCAGTAAAGTGCTGTGATGTCACAGCTCACAGCAACCTCCAACTCCTAGGCTTAGGCGATTCTCTTGCCTCAGCCTCCTGAGTAGCTGGGACTACAGGCAACTGCCACAACGCCTGGCTATCTATTCATGTGTTTTACATTATACATAATTAAAGATCAAAAAGGAAATGCCCAGAGAATTTAAGGACTTATGAGATAATTCACAGTAGGGGCAGTTTCAATAGATTAAGGAAATCAACTGCTCTTATAAATGAAGTGATGGAAAAATCAAAAAATAAAGATAGAATGAAGGAAAAGATGATACAAAAATAATAATCTAACTTGATGTGGCAAAGAATAAAAATAAAAAAGAAATTAAAAAACAGAAAAACTGTAGGTTCAATATAGCAAATAAAATATGTTTTTAAAAAGTAAATCTATGGTTGCATTGAAATAGTAAAAATAAATGAGAAATGGTGATACAACTAAAATGTATAAATCACTAAGGGTATTCAATTAATGGGGATCCTACAGAAAACAACTTCTCAGGAAATTCACTGCAAGAGACACATTGCAATAAGACCCTCTCCCAGCGGGTTTTAATTAGGGACAGCACAGCTAGAATCAGGAATGGGAAGATTTACACAGGAGCCGCTCATTCACTGGGTTAAGTGAAGGGTGACTTAGTCTGCCAGAGTTCCCGTTCTGAGCAACTATCTCTGGCATTTGTCTTTAGGTTAACAACAGAGAAATAGCTTGTTTGGAGAAGTGTAGGATCTGTCTCTGGGAATGCAGTGTGGTCCTGAGTAGGGAGAGAGCTAGGAGTGATCAAGATGAAATTAAAAATTCAACACAATTTTGTTCAAATTTATTTTGTTTAAAAAACTTGAGACATTAAATATTTTCAACCAAAACAATTCCACTTATACCAATTTATTCCATAGAAACATTTGAATATACTTTCAAAAATATACACACATACTGATAGATGGATGCTTTTTGTTGTTTGTTTTAACATAAGTTCTTACTCTATTGCTAGAGCTATAATGCAATAAATAGTGTCATCCCAGCTGACTTGATGTGAGCCATCCTCCAACTTCACCTTCCCACATAACTGGGACTACTGGCTTGCACCACTACAGACTGCTAATTTTGTTTTTTTTTATGATTATTATTATAGTTACACAGGACATCTCACTATATTGTTCAGGCTGGCCTTAAGTGATCCTCCCACCTTGGCTTCCCAAAGGATTAAGGGTGGCCATAAAGTCCATGTGCAATTGAAAATAGTAATTTATGGCCACCCTGTATGAGTTGCCTTGTCTCACTTGGTAAGTGTTAATTTAGCATTATTAATTTAGCAATATTTGGTAATATTTGAAAAACACAGGTAATCTAAATATTCATAAATAATGGGATAGCTAACGTAAGTATGGACAATATTATAGCACTTAGAAATAAGGAAACTGATCAATATCTACTGTGTACATCATAGACTTTTGAGTATAAAAATCATATTGAAGGAAAATATAAAAATCTATACTCTTAAATTATATAAAAATGTATTTATATACCTATCCAAAGTATATTTGTGGGTATATGAACACATTGTAAATAGATGATAGATAAGAATATATTAGTTTATATGTGTATATTAAATTATTTAGGAAGATACACACAATCACTGTGGTAATTCCTAAGCAGTAATAGTGCTTATAGCAGGGTCTTTAACTTGTTTTCTAAATAATATCCATGGTAGTGTATTGGACTTTTAATATAACACATAGAACTTTTATTTTTAAAATTATTAAAATAAAGTGGAGAGAAATAGGATGCCTAAAATTGAGAGAGTAAAGGAAATATGTCATACAGGGATCATCACAAAGTTTTGAGATGCACAGCAATCAAGAAATGTGAAATTCCCCTGAACGGAAACAAATGAAGCCCTTCCAGCAACACTGATAAGCCAACTTGACACTTGCACAGGTCAATCAGAAAGTATGCCATCAAGTGTATTTCTCAGAAGTGAAATAATGGAACAGTTTGTCTCAAAACTTTTGTAGCGACCTTTGTATTTTAAGGGGTAGAGGGAAAAAATGAAATGAAAAAACAAGGCTAAAATCAATGTTATTGCAGTACGTTCACTAGAGCTATAAACAGCCATTAGTAATTAACATTACTACAGATCGTATTGATAATAAGTAACATTTATGGAGGATATACTATGTGGTAAGCACATTTTTATATGCTTCAAGGCATCATTCCATTTAAATTCTCCACTTTCCTACGAGGCAGACACTTTTCCTCATTTTGGAAATAAGACAATGAAGGCACACGTTGGTTAAGTTATAAAGTTTGCAACTTTGCAGAGCCAATATCTACCCCTCTCCCAAATTTAACTGTGGAAAACAGAGAAATCCTGGGTTTACTTGGTCTGGATGGGTTTATAAAGGTCTTGGAATGGCTAAACTGTAGAATGCGCAATTCCTTAATTCTACAAAACAAGAGCTACTTCTTTGAAATTCAGAGAAGATTAAAGGCCAAGAAAAAGCTCTCCTGATTGAGCTTCTGAATCAATATCAAGACTGTACTTTGGCATGGTTTTATGTCCAGTGGGACTTCCTGCATGTAGCTGGCTCACATAGCCTATGGTCTGATCATGGTCCTCCAGACTCTGGAGTTTGGAACTTAACAGAGGCAGGGGCCTCACCTAAATCCCCGTGATCTTCCTTCTACAGAAAGGCAATTCCACAAACTACGACTCTGTATTTGGGAACTGGTTCTGCCCAGCAGGCAGTAAGCAAGGCAGTAGAAGGTGAATACAACTATGGGAGCCTATGTTAATTAGTCATATTTTATACCATTTATGTGTTTAACATATGACATAATGGTCTACTTTTTATTCTGAGCTTTTTAAAAGAGTACAATTTCAATATTTAGTTTCTAGTTCCTTAGAATGACCTATATGACTTATATGAAATCACTTGGCTTTTTTCTTTAAAGAGTGGTATATAGAGCTTATGGAGTTTCTTTCTACTTCCTGGAGTCTAATGTTTACTCTTAACTTGACAGGAAGAAAAGAGGTTCAGTGGAAGATGACATTAATTACTTCATTAGGCCAAATTAACAGTGATTCATTTCAGAGCATATTTGTGATATCAAAATTATATGGTTTATGTTGAAAACAATCTTATTTTATTTCATCTTAAATATTAACAAAAGGCGTGATACTCATTAGATTTTATAAGTAGTACATGAAAAAATCATATTATGATTTCTATTCCTCGTTAACCAGCTTTCTCTGCTGTAGCAAATATTTTATATTTAACAAGTACAAGAAGGAGAGTAGTTTTTCAAACACACGGTTTAGATGTTTAAGTACTTAGCTGTGTATGTGTGTGTGTGTGTGTACGTGTGAGAGAGAGAAAGATTATTATTTTTACCAAGACTATTAAGAAGATAACTTGACGATTTTTAGAAGGGAGGAAAAATCTGCTTGAAATGGATTGTTAGCAATTTTGAAAAATAGCATCTTCACTGCTTTACTGGTTTATTTTATGCAGCTGATAGTCAATATTTTTATACCAATCTGGCTGTGATAATCAATTAATATTATTTCTAGATATATCAGGCCACTTATTTAGTTAGTTTCTATTAAGCGAGTTAATGGTAATGACATTATGTTTGGACTTACCCTGGCATTGGTCCATTTCCAGAAAGGCTGTAAACCTGACGAGGATTTAGTAGATACTGGAATTTTCTGTAAATTCTATAAAGGCAAAAAAAGGGGGGGAGGGGAGAAGGAAATTTAGGGATTCCCAATCATTTTTAAATAATTAATATCCTTTAACATTATAAATACATATGGCTATAATTAAAGATATTTAATACATTTTAGGTTAATATTAGAAATATAATAATAGGAACTAAAGTTTCTTTTAAAAAAGGCTTTGTAGTTATTACAAAGACAGTATAGCTTACCATTAGAACTAATGGTTGAATTCTAAATATACATATTCATTTAGAATATTTTCTAAACCCCATTTGATCATCTTTTAGCTAACTAATTAGATTTCAGAGAAATATTTTTGAACCATTGTAGTGTGAAGAATTTCTTAAATATTTTCTGTCATTAAATCCTTATCAATAGATACTTCTCTATTATAGAATTCAATATTAGGTGATTGGGTCAAACTAATTGTGTCCAAAATTATCCATCCCTCACATAAAATGGGATTGTGTACTTTATTTGTATGTATGTCAACAAAGAAAGTAGTCTCACTTGGCCTAATCATCTTACATAAAGGATAATCTTCATTAATCACCTTGCAAAATTGCTGAACTGTCTCCACAGGCCATATTAAATAATCTTTATTTTTTTCTGAAAAAAAATAATTTTTGCAAACAAATGGGACAGAAGTTTTCTATGTATACACATGCCCCACATGTGTATTAAAGTGACAAAATATTAAAAGTGAAAAGACACACTTAGTTTTTTAAGTTAGTTTTATGTAGACGTGAAAATATTGCCATGTATTTATAAATACATTCTTGTGCTGTTTACTGATTGAAACTTTACAAATTTACTACATAATATCTACATATATCTCCTAGAGTCCTTCTCATCCTTCCTTTCCCCTGGCACCGGAACCCCACACATGGACAATCATGTGCTTTCTGAAAAATTTCTTTTTTTTTTTTTAATTTTTTGGGATTCATTGAGGGTACAAAGAATTAGGTTACACTGATTGCGTTTTGTTAGGGAAAGTCCCTCTTGTAATTGTGTGCCATGGGGGGAGGGGTCACAGTGCATGGCACACCTCTTGAAAAATCTCTTTCAAACCTCCCTATTCCATCCCACGATCTTAGTTCAGGCTTCAAGTTTCCTCATAAGCCCTGTAACAACATTCTTGGCCATTGAGCTCTCTTCTAGACTGCTGTCTACGTACGGTCACGCATTTCCATGATGAAAAGTTCTTGCTAGTGGCAACCTGTTTTGAAATGGCCACGGTTTCTCCCTCACTATTCTCCTCTTTCCCCTTAACCTTTAGCCTCTAACCTCGGTAAATTTCTCTTGCTTCACACCACACCCCTTTACATATCTGTTTTTCTCCTTTTGTTTGGCAAATACCTGCTTAAATAAGAACCAACACAAAATCTACTTCTTCTCTGAAGACCAACACATCTTCAGAGATAGTTATCTTCTCCTCTGAGTTTTCCTAATGCCTTCATTTTAACAAATTTCTATTCTATTCTGTTCTAACATGTACTGTGGGGCATTGCAATGTAACTGTTTGTGGGCCTCCCTCCCTGCATGACTGATCTTATTGTTTTTATCTCCAGTACCTAGAGATTTTGAATTTGCCCTGGGCTTGCTGCTTAAATAAATGATATGTGGACACTTTCATACCTATTAAGTAACGTGGGGAACTTGTATATGCATATATGATTCTGTGACCTTTGGCTACTTACCTGACATCTCAAAGTTATAAAGCCAAAAATTTTGAAAGAAAAACACCGATGGCACCTCATTGTGAAAGATACCTCTTATGCATGCAGAAAAATTTATGTCTGCATTCATAATAGATCACCATTAAAACATATTTCCATTTCATTTGACTTTGTATGATCCTAGTCAGCATATAAAGGACAAACCCACAAGTGGTTGGGAACATATTAGAGCTCGCATATGAACCTCCTCGTTACTTTTAATTTCTTTATGATTTTAGCGTATCTAAGTACTTGTACTTTTTTAAAACTAGAGAAGTTATTTGTGTATACTGGAAGACAGGGACGGCAGACAAAGGACCCTTCTACGTGATGAGGGTCATCTTAATTTGGGGGTAATTTCTTTTCCTTAGAAAATATATTTTTATATTTTGTACTCTTAAGATTTAACTTGTCTCTAATTTTCAACACGAATTTAAATGTTACATTTGTTAAAAGTTTCCTTTTTTCAAGATATCGGTAATATGTAGTAGATACAGCTGACAGACTAAAATGAGAAAAAAGAAAAAAAACAGCATTTTTTTCTATTTCTATTTCATGACTGTTTCTTTTTCTTTTTCTTTTTTTTTTTTTTTTTTGTTTTTTTTGAGACAGAGCCTCAAGTTGTCACCCTGGGTAGAGTGCTGTGGCATCACAGCTCACAGCAACCTCCAACTCCTAGGCTCAAGTGAGTCTCCTGCCTCAGCCTCCCAAGTAACTGGGACCACAGATGCCTGCCACAATGCCTGGCCTTTTTTTTGGTTGCAGCCATCATTGTTGTTTGGCGGGCTGGACTGGATTCAAACCCACCACCTTAGGTGTATGTGGCTGGCGCCTTAGCCACTTGAGCCACAGGCGCCGAGACATCATGGCTGTTTCATACCTCTTTGAGTGATGCAGCTCTTCTCTTTAATAAACTATTGTGAATATGTTAACTTAGTAAGCCATTATTTATTTAAATAATTTTTCACATTTAATAGAGTAAAAACATAACTATATATTGATGAATCAGAAAAAACCTCTGCTGTTTAAGCAGAAGTAATATTTGTTGATTGAAAATGAAGAACACTCTATATTTCATTTTTAAAAAGCTGGAAAGTTCACTGATAGGAAAGAAAATTCAATCACAAAATTCCATTATTCAAATAAACATTTCAACTTTGTGATCTGGTGATCCACAGAGGAAATTTGTTTTATTGTCAAAGTGATTTTGTGAGTGCTTTTATCTGATGGCCTATTTGGGGTGATATTAGAAAAGACATCTAGAAAGCATTGAGGCAGGAATAAGGTCTTTGTTTGTGACTGTCCTCGTTAGAAGAACACAAGGTTTACTCTTTAGGGCAGTGATTTTCATGTTTGTATTACATATGATTATTTGATCATTAATGCATTACAACAATGAAATTGTGTTATCAGCCAGAATAACGAGACACCTGACAATGTAATTCACTATTATTCAGATTAAATTTTCTGTGCTTCTCCAGGAAGCATGGAATCATGTTCTCCAAAATGTACAAGCAGAAAATCATTAGAACATATTTTTCCTAGAAGCTAGATATAAATTCTGTTCCTCAGTACTGGGTTATGATTTACCTGAAGCCATCATGTTGACTATTGAGAACCCATTTTCATTCAACAGTATTTATGAAGATACACTGTATATGAAGTTCTTTGTTAAGGGTGGGGCTCTTAGATGGAGAAGAGAGAATTCAGCTACTTGAGCTATGGCAATGAACATATTTACAATTTTAAACACATCATGTCCATATATATACACACACACTCATACACTAGCATTATTTATTTTGTTTTAAAATTAATAAACAGTAAGGAATAATTTTTTAAGCATTTTCCCATCATTTTTAGTTTATCTTTTCATATATGTGTGACACAGAAAAGGAAATGATTTTAAACACATACCGTTCTCCTTGCTTCCCACCACTTTTGGGGTTCACAAAAACTAAAAGTGGGTGAGTACCAGGAACAGGAGTGATCTGGAAGGAAAGATGGATATGTGGGGAAATTATTATGCACATTCTATAGGAAAAGGACTGACACAGTTTGGTGTTTGGCCCTTCCAAGTTTCCTGTTGAAATTCCATCTCCAGTGTTGGAGGTGGTTTGGGTCATGGGTGGATCTCTCATGACTGATTTGGTGCCCTCCTTGCAATAATGAGTGAATTCTCACTTTATTAGTTTAACATGGAGCTTGTCGTTTAAAAGAGGCTGACAATTCCTCCATGTTCTCTTACTCCTTCTCTGGCCATGTGACCCTCCTGCCAATCTGTTCCCTCTTCACCTTCTGCCTTGGCTGGAAGCTCCCCGAAACCCTTACAAGAAGTAGATGCCCAGGTCATCTCTTGTACACTGAAGAATGATGAGCCAAATAAACCTGTTTTCTTTATAAATTACCCACCTTGAGGTATTCCTTTATAGCAATGCACAGCACACTACACAGGGGTGGAGGTGTTGCTGTTAAGATACCTGAAAATGTGGAAGTGGCTCTGGAACTGGGTAAGGAGCAGTGGTTAGTAGACAGGAGGGTCATCTTTTCAGGGTTCAGGAGAAGAAGGGAAAAGTCTGGAACTCCTTAGAGATTTTTTAAGTGGTTGTGAAAAAGAAACATGTACAGTAAAGGCAGGGCTGATAAGGTCTTAGATGGAAATGAGCCCAGGCCACCCCTCCCATCGTGGCCCAGAGACCTGGGAGACCTGAATGGTTTAGGGAGCCAGGTCTGGGCCCTGCCACTTTACCCTACCTCAGGAGGCTGCTATTGGTGTCCCTGGATGCAGCCATAGCTCAAAGGGCCCCAGGCAGACATCCGTGGCCATTGCTCCAGAGGACTCAAGCCATAAGCCTTGGTGAAGTTCATGTGGTGCTAATTCTGTAGGCATCTAAAATATGGCAGAGGCTGAGGTTTGATGGTTTCTAGCTCTATTTCAGAGGATGTTTGGAAAGCATGGGCGCCCAGGTCTCAATCCGGAGGTGGAGACCCCTCAGAGAAACCCTACCAGGCAATGCCTAGGGGAAATGTAGGGTCAGAGTCTGATATGGAGTCTTATTCAGCAGTGGTGGCCTGACTTGGGCAACCTCCACCTTCTGCCCTGCACCAAGCACAGCCAGGCTCATACAGAACAAGCCTTTAATGTGGCTGTGGTTCTGTATTAGCAGCACCGTCGCTGGGGGCCCACACAGCCTGTTCAGCTCTTTGGCGCTGATATCTGGGGGTGGAGCCATGGGCAGACATGCCACCTAGAACCCCAGCTTCTCTCCATGACAAGTGGCATGGGTTCTGCTGGGCCAAGGAGAGGACATTCAGTGGGGTCCCCATCTTCTCTCCTGATAGGATGGAAGGTTACGGGGTATAATAGAGGAGTAGGAACCAAGTTATAGCTAGGGACTATTCCCCAGTCAGAGTAGACAGTGAGAAGCCTCTAGTGACTTTGCACTAACCTAAATCCCATTTGGTCACCTTTACCTTACTGATTCGAATTCAGATAAAGATTTTTAAAATATTGTGGTAGATTCCTTAAATATTTTCTCTCAATAAATCCTTGTCTCGGTAATTGGATTTCCAGATCCAGGCTGGAACCCCTTGGCTGTTTCAGTTTAGGTAACACTGGTAGTTTACAAGGTGCATCTCTCCTCCATCATTAAAACCTAAAATGAAGAAATACCAAAAACACCTACACCTAGACACAGGCATTCAGCCTCCTTTATTTTTCCATTTTTTCTTATCCCTTTACCACATTGGAACTCCTAAAGTCTCCATATGCAAAGTAGTCATAGATTTTAGTTGATTTCTAAATCAATTTGAATTATTACTCCTTGTTTTTGAATAGAATCTCAAGCTAAATAAAAGTTTTGAACAAAAACTCATTAGGATGAATTTTCCTTCCCGCCTCAAATTCAACCTATTCAAGTATATGAGATGAGGTTTAAATTCACATTGGGTCAAATATTTAGCATTTTTTGAAACTATATTTTGTAATGGTTTTCAGAGATATTTATTCACTGGACTATTTAAGGCCATCATTATAAGTTATAAAAGTCAGTAGCAATTATTTATTTATTTTTGCAGTTTTTGGCCGGGGCTGGGTTTGAACCCGGCACCTCCACCATATAGGGCCAGTGCCCTACTCCTTTGAGCCACAGGTGCCATCCTAACAATTATTTTATATATATATTCATATATGATTATGAACAAATAAACATTTCATTTTAAAAGATTATAGCCTGCAGGGTATTTTGAAATAAAATACTAAATCTAGATATCCTTTTGGAAGCAGTGAGATGGGCAAACAGATCCAATGCATTGGAAAAACACAAGAGTGTTAAGCAATTTAGAAGAATTATGATATTCCACAATCAACAAAAATAAAATACCCAACATGGAAACTAGGATTAATAAATAATTAGCAACCTTTTCCTCATACATCCTCTTATCATAAATCAAGCCTAGAAAATAAGACAGAATACAAATAAAATGTGCTATTTATTTGCAAGGTATCAGATACTGGATTAGCACCCTCTTTGATACTATTAACAGGTACCTGACCTAATGGAACACACCTAACACCTAATAAAAGCCACATTTAAGGGGGATATGTGATTAAACAGAACCACCGCTGCATCTCTGGTGTTAAGGAAGCATTTAGTAATTTTAGACTCAAATGTTAAAGTTCCAAGCAAATTTGGCTTGTTTTTCAATGCTCATTCATAAAGAGCCTTAAAACTGTGCTGACCTTTGCTACTATAAAAATCAGCCAGTCCAGCAGAGGACACACGCATTTGGGTGCCAGGAGACCAAAGAAGGAGTTCTTAGATTCAAATTAAGCCAAAGACCAGTGGTATTGCACACTCATCTTCAAGTTTGCCAAGCTAAAAATCCAACTACCTGGTTCAGTAATTCTGAAATAATCAGCAGCATCTTAATGGGAGATGTGGGTGAACATTAGGGAAGTTAGGATTATGGGACTAGAGTTAGGTTGGTATAATAATGGAATGACTTATAAAAGGTTGTGTGATCAGGATCAGGTATCCCATTTTCATGTACAATCTTTTGGACATAAGCTTCCAAAAGGAACACACTATACTGGGGCTTCATGAGACAGCTTGGCTCGAACAGCAAAGGACTTCAGAGAAAGGTCTACAAGAGGCTAGCTGGGCCCTGCAAGGGCTTGGGAAGCCATTTTAGATCAACAAGTGTAGCTGACTCATTCAGCAAGAAAGATTAGTTCCTAGGAATGTGAGATAAGAGGATTCAGCTTTGTTCCTCCAGGTTCCTGAACATGAGGAAAGCATCAACTAATCTGTCTGGCAGGAAACAATGGATTAACTGAGCGGCAACTAGCTCTAAAGTCTGTACTCCCTTTTCCTCTGTTTTCTGTAATCCTGTTTGTGATTGATAAATATCTTAAGAAGTAAAAGTAATAAAAATAGCTAAAGGGTTAATTTTGTTGTTGTTGCAGATACCCATTTCCTACTCAAGAGAAATAATAAAAACCGAGCTCATCTGGAGTTGGAGATCTTTGCTGCATCTCCCACAAAGGTCATTGACCCCCTGGGCCCACTCTATAAATTCTACTCTGTTTCTATAGTCTTTCTTTATTTTCCTC
>CAUYQV010189832.1:0-30883 GCA_963574575.1 Galagoides demidoff
TGTGGTCCCAGCTTCTTGGGAGGCGGAGGCAGGAGACTCGCTTGAGCCCAGGAGTTGGAGGTTGCTATGAGCTGTGATGCCATGGCACTCTACCCAGGGGGATAGCTTGAGGCTCCGTCTCAAAAAAAAAAAAAAAAAAAAGATGTGCCCAGAGAGGGGAGAGCCGAGCCCCAAAGGCTGCCCCTGACCCAGCAGGGTGCTGACCAGGAAAATTTCAGCCTTAGTAAGCCCTCAGTCCCAGAATAGGTTCAGGGCACAAATGCAGACCTTGGGGAGTCCTCTGGCTGGACCTTCACTCAGCAGCTGAGCAAAGCTAAGAACGGTCCCTCCTGGCTCTTCCGCTTGGAGTGGGCTGGCAGACTGGCTACCCAGCTATCCCCAGGCTGAGATGCCATGGTGGTGGAGGGTCTCCCTATGCCCCACACCGTCACCCAGGCTCCAGCTCCACCTCTCCTTGTGTCCCTGCCTAGGAGCAGAGGGGCTGGAGACAGTGTCCTATGTAGTCCCACTGGAAACCAGAGGGAAGGGAGTCCAGGGTGGTAGGACACTGCTGGATGGAAGGCTGTAAGAACTGACTGGGGGCTTGGTGCCTGTGGCTCAAGTGGCTAAGGTGCCAGCCACATATACCTAAGGTGATGGGTTTGAATCCAGCCCAGGCCCGCCAAACAACAATGATGGCTGCAATCAAAAATAGCTGGGTGTTGTGGTGGGGCCTGTAGTCCCAGCTACTTGGGAGCCTGAGGCAGAAGACTCACTTGAGCCCAGGAGTTGGAGGTTGCTGTGAGCTGTGATGCCACAGCACTCTACCCAGGGGGACAGCTTGAGGCTCTGTCTCAAAAAATAAAAAAATTTTTAAAAAACATGTTAAAAAAAAAAAAAAAAGGACTGACTGGAGCAGGGAATGGCCAGATGGAGCAGGACCAGCACATGAGCTAAAGCCAAAATCCAAAGTCCTCCAGAGACAGGTTGGTGCCCTCCTGCCCCATGGCTATTTAGCCACTTCTGGCAGCACTTCTTCATCCCTCTGAGCAGCTCTCCACTTGCAGGCATGAGTGAACCCCAGAGGTTGGCAGCTCCAGACCTTTGCTGAAACTTACGGTATGAAGAGGTGATTATCCTGCGGTGCTGGTGGCTCAAAGGAGTAGGGCGCCAACCCCATATGCCAGAGGTGGTGGGTTCAAACCCAGCACTGGCCAAAAACTACCAAAAAAAAAAAAGGTGATTATCCAGTTGGCAGTCCTAAAGTCATCTCTCTTTTTTTTTTTTTTTTTTGAGACAGAGCCTCAAGCTGCCCCCCTGGGTAGAGTGCTGTGGCATCACAGCTCACAGCAACTTCCAACTCCTGGGCTCAAGCAAGTCTCCTGCCTCTGCCTCCCAAGAAGCTGGGACCACAGGTACCCACCACAACGCCCGGCTATTTTTTGGTTGCAGCCATCATTGTTGCTTGGCAGGCCTGGGCAGATTCAAACCTGCTACCTTAGGTGTATGTGGCTGGCGCCTTAGCCACTTGAGCCACAGGCGCTGAGCCCTGAAGTCATCTTTTAAGAAGCCTTTGAGGCTTGAAGGATCTGTGAGGCAGGAAAGTAGAGCTAGGTCCCACCCAGGGGCTTCTGTTGCCCTACAACCCTATAGAGTGAACCTGGAGATGAAGGGACCTACAGGCCTTCTGCCCTCCCAGAGGCTCTCCACCTCCCATTCTCTGTGTCCACTAAGATGAGTCTTGACAAGATGGCAGCTTTTGCCAAAAAGGCATAATTTGAACAAAAAGCGTTATGAGCAGGACAGAAACTACCTGAGGTGCTTCTAGGGACCAGGGAAGAGACAAGTGTAGAAGGCCACTGGGCATTGTCTGGCTTATTGCTGCTCCTATGCAGAGAACCCAGGGTCAGGGGTGGCCTAGGCCTGTGAGGAAGCTAGGACCAGGTTTGGGCCATGCTGGTCAGCCTGCCTCATCTCAGGACACTTCAGTGACTTTAGTCTACTCATTTCTTAGAAAAATTTCAATTTTGTTTAAGTATTCAAGTGTGCTGGCTGAAACAAGCCTACAGTACTCTCATTCCTTGGGTTTGCAGGACCACACTCGCACCCCTCCCCTCAAACATGGAAAAAAGCATCACGGGCACGACACCTACCCCTGTTCGGAGACATTCTGCTGTTCTGTTCGCTCCCTAACCTTTGGCATGCTTGAGCTCTGTGGGCCAGTTTTTCTAGAAGGTTAAGTGGAAGGCTCTTCTTAGTAACAGTAACTGGGGCACTGGGAGAACCCCCTGCTCTTCTGTACCCTGGTGCAGAGAGAGGAGGTGAGAATCTATCCCTGTTCTCTTTTTATGTTGTTTTCTTTTGAGATGGTCTCACTTTGTCACTCTCGGTAGGGTGCTGTGGCGTCACAGCTCACAGCAACCTCAAACTCTTGGCTGAAGCAAGTGATTCTCTTCCCTCAGCCTCACAAGATAGCTGGGACTACCACAATGCCTGGCTATTTTTAGAGACAGGGTCTGGCTCTTGTTTAGGCTGGGCTTGAAACCATGAGCTCAGGCAATCCACCCACCTCGGCCTCCCAGAGTGCTGGGATTACAGGCCTGAGCCACAGGTCGGCCATCATTCCTGCTCTCTTTTCTGGT
This sequence comes from Galagoides demidoff, assembly GCA_963574575.1. Taxonomy (NCBI): domain Eukaryota; kingdom Metazoa; phylum Chordata; class Mammalia; order Primates; family Galagidae; genus Galagoides; species Galagoides demidoff. The sequence continues at coordinate 2,622 of CAUYQV010189832.1, forward strand.
ATCATAAAGCTACTCCTGGGCATGCTTGTTATGCAAAGCACTTTTTTACACACCTGGACTTCCAAAGGTGGAACCTGTCACCCCTACATCCGGCATTCTGATCAGATCTGCTGTTAGTAATGTCTTGCCCTGAAAATGCTATCTAGTATGACATCATTCTCTCCTGAAAGGCACTTGTGCTGCTTCTGAAGCCAGAAGAAAAGTCTGCAATTTTCTTCTTCTCCTTTTGTGGAAAAAGTTATGCTAAATTTCACCATTTTTGCTGATTGCCGTACTTAAAAACAGCATCCAGTGTGTTTCTTGTCGCAGCAATGCTGTCTGAATCTCCATGAACACATTATCCTCGGCAGCCCACCCCCTAAACCTTTCTAGACATTGGCTGCCCAGAGGCAGACAGCTGTCTGCTCTCTTCACTCTGTGTCCTCAGCAACTCTGTAAAGCTCACCCATTCCATACGTGCTTGTTAATAAATATGCACAGTTCATTCACTTCATTCACTTGTCATTTAGTTGTCTGAAAATGTCAAGGCCCTGCCAGACAGGAGAGGAAATAAACTACTCAACACTGAGCCCAGAGGGCATTTCTCTGGTAGGGGTCCTTTCTAATTCAACCCAGGTTTTCCCATTTGGGGTTACTCTTTCCCCTCTTTACTTTGCGTCAGCTTAGTTGCTTAGTCGTGAAAATTTTTTTTTTTTTGCCACAATCTCTTAAGCTGTTGCCTTAGGTAGAGTGCTGTGGTGTCATAGCTCACATTAACCTTCAAACTCTTGGGCTTAGGTGATCCTCTTGCCTCAGTTTTTCTATTTTTTTTTTTTTTTGAGACAGAGCCTCAAGCTGTCAGCCTGGGTAGAGTGCTGTGGCATCACAGCTCACAGCAACCTCCCACTTCTTGGCTTAAGCCATTCTCCTACCTCCGCCTCCCAAGTAGCTAGGACTACAGGCGCCTGCCACAACGCCTGACTATTTTTTGGTTGCAGCCCTCGTTGTTTGGCAGGCCCAGGCTGGATTCGAACCCACCAGCTCAGGTGTATGTAGCTGGTGCCTTAGCCACTTGAGCCACAGGTGCCGAGCCAGTTTTTCTATTTTTAGTAGAGATGGGGGAATCAATTTTTGCTCAGGTTGGTCTCAAAATCATGAGCTCAAGCAGTCCACCTGCCTCGGCCTTCCAGAGGGCTAGGATTACAGACGTGAGCCATCACACCTGGCCCATGGAGATTTTTCATTCTTTCATTGAGAAAATATTTTAAGTTATCAGATTCACCATAATGCTGAAAATGGGAATTTATTGTGTTAATCAGTGACTTACTTCATCATCTGATTTTTGTTTTGTTTTTTGGGACAGAGTCTCACTTTGTACCCCTGGGTAGAGTACCCTGGCATCACAGCTCATAGCAACCTCCAATTCTTGGGCTTCAGCGATCCTCTTGCCTCCGTCTCCCAAGTAGCTGTGACTACAGCTGCCCGCCACCATGCCTGGCTATTTTTTTGTTGCAGTTGTCGTTGTTTGGCAGGCCTGGGCTGGATTAGAACCCACCAGCTCTGGCATATGTAGCTGGTGCCCTAGCTGCTGAGCTACAGGTGCCAATCTACCAACTGATATTTTTTGTTTGAGACAGAGCCTGAAGCTGTCACCCTGGGTAGAGTGCTGTGGCATCAACCTCAAACTCCTGGCTTCAGGGATTCTCTTACCTCAGCCTCCCAGTTGTCATTATGTTTGGCAGACCTGGGGTGGATTTGAACCTGCCAGCTCTGGTGTATGTGGCTGGCACCTTAGTTGTTTGAGCTACAGGTGCAGCACCCATCTGATGTTTTTGAAGAGGCAAAGCCTGGTACACAAATACAGTATTACAAAGTATGTCCCATGAGCTGTCTCTCATTATCCCCCATAAACGTACCATTGCCCAGACACTGTAACTGTGCCTACCAGGAGCTGAGGGTGTATCCCTCTCCCTGCGTACATCAGGAGATGAAGTTGTGTCCCTCTCCCCCTGCACAATAGGAGCTGAGGCTGTGTCCTTCCCCTTGCTTATAGTTCTAGCCTAGGAATTGTATATAGAGAAGCTTGAAATCCCGCAATTTTTTGCAGCCTCCTGGTGATGGGTGATACTGGGTTTTTATCTTTTGCTACAGGGCTTATGCTGAAACAACACTCTACAGCCTAGTCACTGAGGTGGACCTGCTGGTGACAGGGCACCCTGGACCTTGGAGGGTCTTTGCAGTGTTTCCGGAAGCGATCAGTGGTGCCTCCTTCTGGGCACATGGTGCCTTGCTGCCCCGCTTTGATCTGTGGGCTGATGGAGCCATTCTTTTTTTTTTTTGAGACTCAAGCTATGCCCCTGGGTAGAGTGCCATGGCATCACAGCTCATAGCAACCTCCAACTCCTGGGCTCAAGCGAGTCTCCTGTCTCTACTTCCCAAGTAGCTGGGACCACAGGCGCCCGCCACAACGCCCGGCCATTTTTTGGTTGCAGCCTTCATTGTTGTTTGGTGGGCCTGGGCTGGGGATTCGAACCCGCCACCTTAGGTGTACATGGCTGGTACATGGGCCTGGTGGAGCCATCTTAATGCTTACCCTTTCTGAAATGCTCCAAGAGAGTACACTGAAGCTGGCGGGTTTGAACCCGGCCCAGGCCTGCTAAAACAATAACTGCAACAACAACAAAAAATAGCCGGGCATTGTGGTGGGCACCTGTGGGAGGCTGAGGCAAGAGAATCGCTTAAGCCCAAGAGTCTGAGGTTGCTGTGAGCTGTGACACTACAGCAATCTACCAAAGGTGACAGTGAGACTCTGTCTCAAAAAGAAAAATGAAAAGAAATGCTCCAAGTGGTCTTTCTTTTAAAAAACATGAACTTGCCAGTTGTGGTGGCTCATTCCTGTAATCCTAGGACTCTGGGAGGCTGAGGTGGGTGGATAGTTTGAGCTCCCAGGTTCAAAACCACCCAGAGCAAAAAAGGAGACCCCGATTCTACTAAAAATAGAAACAGTGGGGCAGGTGAATAGCTCGAGCCCAAGAGTTGGAGGTTGCTGTGAGCTGTAATTCCATGGTACTCTACCAAGAGTGACACAGTGAGACTCTGTCTCAAATAAATAAATAAATAGGAGCACGGCCATTTGGAATTTTTCTTTCTTTTTTTTTTAATGAGACAGAGCCTCAAGCTATCCCCCTGGGTAGAGTGCTATGGCATCACAGCTCACAGCAACCTCCAACTCCTGGGCTCAAACGAGTCTCCTGCCTCAGCCTCCCAAGTAGCTGGGACTACAGGCGCCCGCCACAACGCCCGGCCATTTTTGGTTGCAGCCATCATTGTTGTTTGGCGGGCCCGGGCTGGGGATTTGAACCCGCCACCTTAGGTGTATGTGGCTGGCACCTTAGCCGCTTGAGCCACAGGCGCCAAGCCTGGAATTTTTCTATGCCATAAGCAACTGGCCGTTTGCTTTACTTCCTCTTATAAAATAAATAAATAAATAAAATAAAATAGCATGAACTTTAAGAAGATAATTTTAAAAAACCCATGAACTTTAACTTTGTTCTACCTTTCTTTTTCTGTCCTTTATTTTGTATCGGTTAACTTTCTCCCCTTCTTTCTTCTTTTTAATTTTTTTTTTTTGAGACAGGGTCTTGCCCTGTCATTCAGGATGGAGTGTAGTGGAGTCATCACAGCTTTCTGCAGCCTCCAACTCTTGGGCCCAAGTGATCCTCCTGCCTCAGCTTCCTGAGTAGCTATAGGCTGGCACCATCATGCCTGGCTGATTTTTTTAATTTTTTGTAGAGCCGGGGGTCTCTGTATGTTGCTCAGCCTGGTCTGGAACTCCTGGGTCAAGTCACCCTCCTGTCCTGGCCTCCTAAGGTGCTGGCATTACAGGCATGAGCTACCATTTGAGTAGCACTGCCACTTTGTAGGATCCCCCAGGATCCTCAGCTCTCTTCCTGTATCCTGAGCCAGAAACACAGAGGACCTTGCTAGCTCTGTGATCTGGGTGAGTGTTTTCCCTGCCGGCAGTTTGGCCAGGGCCGGGTTTGAACACGCCACCTTCAGTATAGAGGGCGAGCTCCCTACCCACTGAGCCACAGGCGTCGCCTTTTATAAGTCTTGTTTCTTTTGGGTCACAAGGCAGATGAAACTACCATGTGATGCCTTCCCCTTCTACCCAATCTTGGATTAGGTGGCCCATGAAATGTGCACCTTGGCTCAGCGCCTGTGGCTCAAGTGTGGCTAGGGCGCCATACACCTAAGGTGGCGGGTTCGAATCCAGCCTGGGCCCACCAAACAACAATGATGGCTGAAACCAAAAAAAAAAATAGCCTGGCGTTGTGGCGGGCGCCTGTGGTCCCAGCAACTTGGGAGGCGGAGGCAGGAGACTCGCCTGAGCCCAGGAGTTGGAGGTTGCTGTGAGCTATGCCACAGCAGTCTACCCAGGGGGACAGCTTGAGGCTCTGTCTCAAAAAAAAAAAAAAAGAAATGTGCTGCTTGATCACTGGTAATGTTCCATGGGGGTACCATATGTTGCAAGTATTGCAGACCTATAATGGTTTGTACTTCCACTGTTTGGGGCCACAGACATGCCCATATCTTCTCAGTTACAGCTGTTGGCAAAACCCAGGGTCACCTGCCTAAGCTGTGCTGAGGAGTTTTATGGTGCTCACTGGTCCCTGGACTTTCTGTGGGTGGCCAGCCCATTTTCCGGCTTGCAGACAATCTAGAATTTTCTGGATAGTCTTCTGTAGACGTCAGATATCTGTGGTGGTTGGCAGAGTATTACCCACATAATGTCCCCACGATGCTAGGCATTGTCACTTAAAATGGCCACGTCATTGCATAAATAAATACATAAATAAAATGTCTAGATTTCTACCCAAGAAACCACAGCAGATAGTGGGGTTACATATGTACTCCAGGGTCAGCTCTCCTGGGGGGGAAGACAAACTTCAGACTCTGGGCCTACGGGTATGCTGCAGAGAGCATCTGTTAAGTCCTGGACAGTATGCCACGTGCCCAAAGTCCTTCCAATGCTGGAGACACAGATGGGGCAGGAGACGACTGGATTTTCCCTGGAAATGAGCTGTTATTTGCCATGTACAACAGGCTGCCCGACGCAAAGTCTCCGCCTCTCGAGTGTCTTTACTTTTTTGGAGACAGACTCTCACTCTCTTGCTGTGGGTAGAGTGCCTTGGCATCACAGCTTACAGTAATCGCAAACTCCTGGGCTCAAGACATCATCACCTTGTCTCAGCCCCCCCAGCAGCACCCCCTACACCTGGCTAGTTTTACTGTTTTCTACAAAAGACCTGTCTAGCTCTTGCTCAGGCTGGTGTCGAACTTGTGAGCTCAAGATATCCACCGGCCTCGGCCTCCCAGAGTGCTAGAATTACACGGTGAGCCACCGCGCTCGGTTACCCAGAAGCATTTGTTTATGGGGCCAAAGGCGGGGCGCGGCCAGCTGTCCAAGGGGGCTGCTTGCCGCTGGTCGCAGGAAGCTGCGAGAGCTCCCCGAAGTTTGACGTCACAGGCGGAGTCACAGTCTCCACCACCACGAGACGCGCCCTCGGAACTGCAAGCGCCCAGTACTCAACTGCGCAACACCAGGCGGAGAGCCGGCGCCTGCCCCTGACGCACTTCCGATGATGGCCACGTCCCAGGCGCAGGGGAGTGGCTACAGTGACCGAGCCCAAACGGGTTGGGCCTCCGGTCCTTCTCCGGGTGCTTTCGCAGGGTGAGGCGGCCTCCCGACTGACATTGCGTGCGGTGGCCCCTGTCGCGAGGCCTCCTGGGAACTACTTCTGCGCGCCCCTGCGTCTCCGGACCACAAATCCCGGCAGGCTCCGTGCGGTCCCGGGGGCGCGGGAGCGCGCGCCGTGACAGGCTGACGGACTGGCTGGCCGCGGGCCTCGGCGCTCTTCGAGCCCCGCCCCCGGGCCGAGCGGCCGGGACGGAAACTTGCCGGCAAGTGGAGGGTCTGCGGCGCCCGTGGTCTTCCCGATCCGGGCTCTGAGTGAGCGGGGTGGCCGCGGGGCAGGCTCGGGGCTCCTGCACTCTCGCCTAGGGGCCGGCCGCTGGTGCCCGCGCGCGCCCTGAGCCTCGCAGGGGGCTGCGGCCCTGACGGGTGCAAACAGCGGCCGCTGGGGCCGGGGGGCCGGGCAGCGGGGCGGGCGGCCCGCGGGGCTTATGTGAGTGTTCACGCCGCCGCAGGCTGTAGCGCTCAGAGCCGGCGCCAGACGGAGCTCGGCGAGGCAGGCAGCAGAGGCCGGAGAGTCGCGGGCGGGCGGGCGACTACTGCACGGACGGACAGGTGAGCTTACGACCTGCTGGTGGCCTGCTGGGTTGCATTCGGCGCTGCACCCTGTGGATTCGTTCCGACCCGCATCCAAGGGCTGGCGTTTGCGTTGGAACCTGCATGTGGGTGGGCAGGAGGAGTGACAAATAATCCTGCTTCTCTTCTTCTGAGTTCAGAGCCAATCTGGGAAGCAGAGGTGCTAGGCAGGTTGCTGGTGGGTACGCGGGCCTGGGGACAGGACGGCCCAGCGCAGGGGCCTTGACCAGTCTAGCGCTCCCTAGGAGATTCACTTTTCTCCCGCTCCACCCTGCCCTGTTGCTGTGGATGCGACAAATATCTGAATGTCGCTCTGCTGCTCAAGGTCAGCTTAGGGCAGTGGGTTGGAGGGGGTGACAGTGCAGTCTGCTGGTTTGAGGTGATGACAGCTTCATGGGGCTTCCCCCAAGTTTGGTTTCTTGGCCTCTGTCTCAGGGCTTCACCTCATTTCGCAGTGGCCCTGACCTTCTGGGAGCCCAGGACTTCCACTTGCATCTTAGCCAGGTTTGCCATGTGGACGTGGCCTGTCATTTACCAGTTTTTGCCAGTTGATTTTGCCACACACAATGTCATTTCAGCACTGTCACTAGGAATAGCCAGAAGTGCAAGGCAAAGGGAGGCTTGTGTCCTATGCTACCTCAGTCTTCCATAACTTTATGCTTCTGAATAAAGACCATTTACTACTTTCTTGGCTAAATATGATTTGGTTTTTGCGGCTTTTTAAAGTATCCATAAATAGGAGAACACCTTACTCCCATACTGTCTAGATTTATGGTTCAGAAATACTTGTTCCCCCAAGAGCTTGAGTTTTTTTATGAAAAGCGAATGTGGTAACCAAGAGAACAGTCCCAGTGACTACTTGTGTGGTTAAGATGGTAATTGCTTTAGCTCAGCGCCTGTGGCTCAATGGGCTAAGGCGCCAGCCACTTACACCTAAGGTGGCGGGTTTGAATCCCCAGCCCGGGCCCAAACAACAATGATGGCTGCAACCAAAAAATGGCCGGGTGTTGTGGCGGGCGCCTGTGGTCCCAGCTACTTGGGCGGAGGCAGGAGACTTGCTTGAGCCCAGGAGTTGGAGGTTGCTATGAGCTGTGATGCTATGGCACTCTACCCAGGGGGATAGCTTGAGGCTCCATCTCAAAAAAAAAAAAAAAAAAGATGGTAAATGCTAAATGTGTAAAACTGCCTTTTAACAACCACTTTTCTCCAGACTGGCTTGCTGGCTGCCTGTTTGGTTTGCCGTGTTTGATGTTGGCAATGGCTTCTAGTTGCCAACAGAAAAATTTGGTGGCCCAGTGAATTTGTGACCCAGGAAGTAGCAACTAAATGCCTGGGATGTCAACTCGAGGCTGGTGTGTACTCTGAGGTGAGTTATGATTTTGCTAAAGCATATTTGTTGCCCAAATCTTCCTGCTCTGACTCAACGAGGGAGTCATAGCCTCTGCTGGGGTTCACTTGCCAGCCAGGGGCACGACCGGTAAGTTCTGGTAAACAAGTAAAGGTAGGTAATTTTTACTGCAATGGTGGCATGCGTGAGCATGTGTTTTGTAGCAGTGTTCAATGTCTGATTGTGAAGTCTTGGGTGTGTACTTACAATAGGGATAGGAGGGAATGGATTGGCAACTGCTTCTGTGGGTTTGAAAGTAGGGCCACATGTATGGGGTTGTGGTGGGTGCTGCTCTCCCCGGAGCCCCTCCATGCACATCAGGTTCCAACTCCTGCGTGGCCGTAGGATGTCTCTGACTTTGGTATTTCTGGGATGCCTGGGCCTGGGCCAGCTGGGGATGTTTGCACTGTCCACTGCAGCCTCCTTCCCAGAGATAGCCAGCTGTGCAGGGTACTCGTAGATACCTCTGCCTAGAGCCTTGTGGGGTGAGGACAGGAAGGTAGGAGTGGGCAGCTTGGAGGCCTCCTGCTCTCCAGGAAGGGGTGCGTGCAGGAGAGTCATCAGGAGGCTTGGTAGGTCCTGGGAGGAGGCAGGGCCCATGGGGGAACATCTGTCCCTGGGACAGGATCCTCCAACTCCAACCTTTGTCAGGTATTCCTTTCCTCACCTGGGGTGCCTCTCAGCCTGTATTCACCTGAGGTCTGGAGGGTGGCCTTTTTGGGTGCAGAGTGCAGTCCAGGCATCCATGCCACCCCTGGACTTGCTCAGAGGATGATATGGGGTACAGCAGTTTGTGGTCTGCCATCCTCAGGCCTGTAGCTGGTGCCTTCGAGGGCCCAGTTTTACCCACATCTCACCATGGGCATGGAAGTGCTTGATCTCATGGTCAGAGAAGCCCAAAGGATGAGCCCTTTTGCCTATGAGCTTCATTCTGGGATAGCCAGGCTGCCTGTGAGATCCCATAGTCCCTAAGCCTTTTGAGGATGGTAGGACCCCGTCTCCCTGTGACGGAGATCTCCTAGAGAGAGGGGAGCACATGCTAGGTCTGGCTGCAGGTGCCTAGGGGCCCAGGTCACCTTGGTGCCTCCCTGCTCCTATGCCTGGGCAACTCCAGGCTCACACCCCTGCCCTCTGTACCTGGAGGGGAAAGGTAGTGAGCCTGAAGGCTGAAGGTGCCAGGAGCCTGAGGGTAGGTGCTGGGCCTGGAAAGACAGTGATAAAGACCAGGCAGGGAGGGCAGGGTGCGCTGAGTGGAGGGAGGTGACAGAGGGAGTCGTAGACAGACCCAAAAATCCCCAAAGATGAGGTCCTGCAGAGGAGGCATTATGGAGGCTGCCAGGCTGGCACCACCAGGCTATAATGTAAACCCCACAGCCCAGTGCTTGGGGGGAACAGTGGAATGGGCAGATGCACTGAGCTCCTCATCTGGGCTCCTTTAGCACTTTGCTCTCGTTGGGGCCGCCTGAGCAGCATAAGTGAGGTGGGGAAGGAAGCCCTCCCTGCACTTCCCTTAACCTGCCCTGTCTCCACCCTGGGCATGGAAATGCTCACCTCCCTGGTGAGCCCCTGGGAGCAACCACCTTTGGGAAGGTGGCAGTTTGCCAGCTGGGCTAGAGAACTGTCCGGCTGTGCTGAAGCCCCAAGTACCATTGCAAAGGGGTATTGGTCAGAGGCAACTCTGGCACAGGCTGACTGCTCTAATAACCTCCCCTGCCTCTCTGTAGTTGTGGCCAGCTAAAACTTGGTCCTGATTTCTCAAAGACCCTGCTGAGTACCTCCTACCTAGATTTCTTCTGTCTCTGCCTCTTCCCCTGAAAGCAGGGCTGGACACAGGCCATGCATGGGGCCCCACCATGTTTTGCTGGGAAAGGTTCAGTGGCATGTGGCCAGTGAACTGTAGAGCCCCAGGCTGGGTAGGTGTGGTGACTGGCCTGGGCAGGGCTGGCTCCAGCTGGGGACTGGGGTCAGGGATGGGGGATGCCACCTTGGCTGCAGAATGACCACAGTACTGGCTTGTGGCACTTGGGATTTTTCCTGCTCAAAGTCTTTGATCAGTTCTGGGCCACTTTTAGGGGTTGGCATGTGGAGTGTCTCCTGCTAGCACATACCTCCAGTAGGGGTCTGTGACTGCCTGTAATGAGCTCTGCTCTGGTTAAACAGGAGTGTCTAGTGGGGAGAAGGCCTCAGCTCAATGTGTTCCCCTGGATGAGACCAGTTCTGGCAGCTCTGGGCAGGGAGGAGGGTGTGTGTGGATGTGGCAGAGCTTGGTAGCCTGCCAGGGTGGGGTCTACACACTTATGGAGCAGTGCCGCTGTAGGCCACTGTGTCAGCTTCTCCTGCCTGCATCCTGTGTGCAGGGAGGTTCCTGTGCAGAGGAGGCTTAGCCTGGGTGCACCTGCACTTTCCTGGGAGCTTCACGGCATGGAAGAAGCTGAAACCATGGCAGGAGTGCGAGAGCAGGAGGTCTGTGTGGCTTGTCCTCCAGGCAGTGGGAAGCTGCTTGCCCAGCCAAGGGAAGGAAGGGTGACCTCCCCCTAACAGCTGCAGTGGGCATGGGAGGGTCTCCAGAGCAGAGTCAAGGGCAATCAGGCTGGGTGGCCAAAGGGACTGTCCATGCAGATGTGCTGCTACCACTGTGTGCTCAGGATGACACACCGGCACCAGGCCTCCAGGAGCCCAAAGTCGGTGTTTTGACAGGTGGTAATGGCTGGGCCAGGTTGGGCCCTTGGGACGTGGGGTCTGTTGGTTGTCACAGGAGCCAAGCATGAGTTCTCTCTGCTGTTTTTGATTCACTCAGCCAGTCAGTAAACACCAAAGTTTATGGGGGCTGGACTTGGATAAGACCCCCAGTGGATGTACTTAGGGGTGTCCTTGGAGACCCTGACCTGATGGGCTTACTGCCCTGTCAAGGGGAATTATGCTACAGGGGTCATGGGGAGGGTCACCCCTGGTCCTGTGTGGCCTAAAAGGTAGGGAGTGGCTGCTCTGGTTGATGCCACTGCCAGCGCTTGTGGCAGCTGATGAAGGGGAGTACTATGCGCAGGTAGCTGCAAGAAGGTATCCTCCCTGAACACCATGGTGCTGCTCACAGGACCCTCTCCTTGCATGGGGCTTGCTGGCGCCGAAGAGCCTTGGGAGCTTGCCACTGTCCTTGCTATAGGAATCTCGCAATTGCTGCTTTGGACTTGGCCCTGTCCTGTGGAAGGAGAGAAAGCCCTGTGCTGGAGCCTGGCATAGCCTCAGGCCTCAGTGCCCTATTTTAGGGGGGTCTCAGAGGCCACAGGTGAGGGACCATGTAGCATGACAGGTGAGGCTGCTGGTCTAAAGGAGCAGAAACCTGCTGTCTGGTGCAGGCTCTTGGGCAAGGCAGGCTTGTGTTTTCAGAACACGCTGTTTCTACGGAAGCCTGATGGTCCTGGCCAGGCTGGCTGAGAAGTTCATGCCCCTGACAATTGGAGGGGGTCAAGTATTCCAATACTTAATGTGGGACATGGGTCTGGAGCCCAGCTCTGCAGGCAGAGCCCCAGGCTGAACACAGGCTTGAGTTGGGCTTTGGTCCGAGGACAAACTGTGGAGCTTGAGCCCCTGTCATTGGCTGCAGCCACTTAGCCCTGGAGCTAGAGCAGGAGTAGGGGGCACAGCCAGGCTGCTTCCTGTCCTCGATGTCCACTCACATCCTTGCCTGGGCTTGGGTGTTTCTTGAACTGGCCCTGGATGCTAAGTGTTGGGCTGGGGTGGAGCAGGGCCCAAGAGGGAGGTATGGTTCCCAGGGCTGGCCTCAGTGTCCTGAGATGAACAGCCACAGGACACTAGCTGGAGCTGGTAAGACTTTGGCCGGCTGGTAGTCCCTTCCCACCCTCAGTTGCACCCTAGCTAGCCTCAGACCTTCCCTCTGGCTTCTGGCTGAGTGTGATTTCTGGAATTAGGCTGCTTTGGCTTTGCCCCTGGACTGCCTCCTTCCCCAGCCATGGGATCCTTATGGTTAATGGGTTAATGGGAGCCAGAGTGGAGGCAGTCCACTTCCCAACATGAATATTATGGATTTTTTTTTTTTTTGAGACAGAGTCTCATTATGTCACCCTCGGTAGAGTATCACAGCATCACAGTTCACAGCAACCTCAAACTCTTGGGCTTAAGTGATTCTCTTGCCTCAGCCTCCCAAGTAGCTGTGACTATAGGTACCTGCCACAATGCCTGCTATTTGTTTTGTTGTTGTAGTTGTCATTGTTGTTGAGCTGGCCTGAGCCGTGTTCGAACCTGTCAGCCTCAGTGTATGTGGCTGTAACCACTGTACGATGGGTGCTGAGCCTGTTTTCCTTTCTTTCTTTTTTTTTTTTTTTAATTTGTTTGTTTTTTGAGACAGTCTCAAGCTGTTACCCTGGGTAGAGTGCTATGGCATCAGCTCACAGCAACCTCAAACTCTTGGGCTTAAGCGATCCTTTGCCTCAGCCTTTCAAGTAGCTGACTATAGGCACCAGTCACAACGCCTGCTATTTTTAGAGACGAGGTCTCACGCTGGCTGAGGCTGGTCTCAAACTTGCAAACTCAGGTGATCTGCCTGCCTTGGCCTCCCAAGTGCTGGGATTAAAGGGTGAGCCATGGGCCCAGCCTCCTGAGCGCTGGGATCACAGGGGTGAGCCACTGGCCCAGCTTCCCATAGTGTTGGGGTTATAGGGTGTGTCACTGGCCTGGCCTCCCGAGTGCTGGGATTACAGGCGTGAGCCACCATGCCTGCCTGGAGCCCTAGATCTTGAGGCCTTGAATTTGCTCGTCTCTTTGCAATCTTGTAAATGGAATCACCCAGTGCTGTTTTGCCCTTGGCTGCTTCCTTTGGTGTCCATTGGTGATCAGCTTTGCTCTGCTGCCACTCAGATCAAGGGGTTCGTGCTCCACGAGACTTAAGCCCTTGCAGGACCCAGCTCACTCTGGAGGACAAAGTAGGTGCTTCTGTGAACTGTATACCACTTCTGTTGCCACACTGGGGGTGACTGGGCTACTTCCCTGCAGTGCTGTGACCTTGGCTGCACTGCCCCCAGTGTCCCACCTGTGACACTTTGTGACCAGACACTTTGCGTGTTAGCTGTCCAAGTGCCCATTCTGGTGCTTGCACTTTTTTATTGGGTGGTCTGATTTTTTCAGATCCTGCTGGAGTTCTCTGCACACTCTGGATATGCACTCCCTCTGGGGACGTGGTATTTCGACATCTTACATGCTGCCACCGGGTCGGTTGCTTATTATGTCTTGGGGAGCAGTGGCTTTTAGTTTAATTAAGTGCTACATATCGATGGGCTGTAGAAAAGAAATAGTCTGTTTTCTTCTGGAAGCTTTATTGCCTCACCTTCCACGTTGATATCTACAATTCAAACCCATTAGTTTCTATTTTTTTTTTTTTTGAGACAGACCCATTAGTTTTTAAACAAATTAACGTTGGTGGCTCACTGTACTGCCCACCCACTATGGAACCCACCAGCACAGTTGGGTGCTGGGGACCTCTGTCAGGTCTGATTGCTGAGCCCTTGGGCTAGATTGTGGTGGCTCCTGACTTTGGCCTCCACATTCCCTCTGGGGTGGCCTTGGGTCTCTAGGAGCATGCTCATTATCTCCCAGTCCCTGGGCACTTGTACCTGTCCTCCTGCCCACCCCCAGCCTCATTCCTCCTGGGCCTACACGTCTTTTCCTGCGGCCTCCAGATGGCCTAAGGGTGCCCTTTGCTTTCAGGTACCTGAGCAGTGCTGCCCACCATGGACCCAGACCCCCAGGCCGGTGTGCAGGTGGGCATGCGTGTGGTACGCGGCGTGGACTGGAAGTGGGGCCAACAGGATGGCGGCGAGGGCAGCGTGGGCACAGTGGTGGAGCTCGGCCGCCATGGCAGCCCGTCAACCCCTGACCGCACAGTTGTCGTGCAGTGGGACCAGGGCACCCGCACCAACTACCGTGCTGGCTACCAGGGCGCGCATGACCTGTTGCTCTATGACAACGCCCAGATTGGTGTGCAGCCTCAGGGGCTAGTGGGTGAGCGGGGCCCAGGCTATGGGAGCTGGGGCAGCTATTCCCTGACTTGAGCCATTTCACAGGTGTCCGCCACCCCAACATCATCTGTGACTGCTGCAAGAAGCACGGGCTGCGGGGCATGCGCTGGAAGTGCCGTGTCTGCCCTGACTACGACCTCTGCACTCAGTGCTACATGCAGGCCAGGCATGACCTTGCCCACACCTTTGAGCGCTACGAGACTGCCCACTCACGCCCGTGAGTCCCTGCTGCCGCACAACAGCCTGCTGAGGCCCTGGCTATGCTGGGTCCTCCCTGGCTGATATTTAGGGCCTTATGACACCCACCCAGGCCTTGCCCTTGGAGGAATAGAGCTACCTTCTCCCCTCCCTGAGCCATTCCCTTGCAGGATGGCCAGAGCCTTGGGCACTCCAGGGTACTGAAGCCAGTCCCCACCCCCCCTACCCCAGGAGCCAGCAGTATCTACCTGGAAGGTCTATAGAGAGCTTGGTGACAAGGTCTTTTCTATCCTAGCACCACCCCTAGAGCACTGAGAGGCCTGTGTGTGGTTAGGCAGGAGTGGCCAGTGAGGCCTCTGGCAGGACAGCCCAAGCTTGGAGCCAGCCCCAGGCATGGAGGAGCAGGCACTCCTGGCCAGGCTGGGAGGCTGCTGTACTGTGGGGAGGGGGGTTGGGCCCAGGGAGTCTCCGTGGGGCTAAGCCAGGCACGCAGACATGCTGTGCCTTATCCCATGTGCTGTCATGCTTATTTCCTTGTCCTTCCCTGCATGTGGAGGGAAGTGTGTGTCAGATCCCAGCTAACTGCAGGAAGCCTGGGAGTGGGCCAGCTGTGTGGTGCTGCTGGTTACACCTGCCCTCTTTGTTCCTTCCTTCCCTACATCTTGAGCCCTTCTCTCTGCCAGACTGTGCCCCAGCTCACTGGGAGGCAGTGGGCACAAAGTGACTGCCCTCAGAGGCCCTGCTGGGAGAGTGCCCTCCAGCCCTGTCAGGGAAGTCCACTGGGGAGTGTGCTTATCAGGCCCACCCCAGGGGCCTCAGTGGTTCTCATGAAACCTCTTCCGAGCCCGGCAGGCACTGGCCTGCTGGGCCAGCCATTCCAAGGAAGACCTGGGACCCCCATCCTGCAGCCCCAGTGGTATGACTGGGAGCTGGGGGTGGAGCACCTTATGCGGTGCTGCTCAGTGGCTTGGGACCCACTCTCTTGCAGTGTCACACTGAGTCCCCGCCAGGGCCTCCCAAGGATCCCACTGAGGGGCATCTTCCAAGGGGCAAAGGTGGTGCGGGGCCCCGACTGGGAGTGGGGCTCACAGGATGGTGAGTTGGGGGGTATAGGGAACAGGGTGGGGGGTGAGGCTATACTGTGCTGTGGGTCAGCCTCTAGGCACAGCCCTTAGCCTGCTGGTGGGGACTCTCTCCTAGGAGGGGAAGGGAAGCCAGGCCGAGTAGTGGACATCCGTGGCTGGGATGTTGAGACAGGCCGGAGTGTGGCCAGTGTAACATGGGCTGATGGTACCACCAATGTGTACCGTGTGGGCCACAAGGGCAAGGTGGACCTCAAGTGTGTGGCTGAGGCAGCAGGCGGCTTCTACTACAAGGAGCATCTTCCCAAGCTTGGTATGAGGCTGGGACCCAGTCGCCCTCCCTCGCTGGGCAGAGGCTGCCTGGCAAGTCCTTGGAAGGGAGAGGCGGCTGCCTGAGGCCTGCCTGCCTCCCCCAGGTAAGCCAGCAGAGCTGCAGCGCAGGGTGAGTGCAGATGGCCAGCCCTTCCAGCATGGGGACAAGGTCAAGTGTCTACTGGACACAGACATCCTGAGGGAGATGCAGGAGGGCCATGGTGGTTGGAACCCCAGGATGGCAGAGGTGAGCCGCCCCACCTGCCAAGCCCCTGTGTCCTCCCTCCTAAGTCTTCCAGACCCCAGCCCTCCTCCTCCCCTGGAGTCCAGCCTAACCCAGCCATAGCCTCCGTGACCCGCCACAGTTTATCGGACAGACGGGCACCGTGCACCGTATCACAGACAGAGGGGACGTGCGCGTGCAGTTCAACCATGAGACCCGCTGGACCTTCCATCCTGGGGCTCTCACTAAGGTGCATGGGGGGCTGGGCTGAGCCCTACATATTTACTTCTGCAATCCCTCCATGTACTTCCTAGCATCAGGAGTACTCAGGCAGGACTGAGTGCCAGCTCCCCAGCCCTGAAAGAATGGGAGGCCTGGCAGGGGGAAGTGGGGTCCAGGAGCTGGCAGGCCAGGGCTACCTCCCATCCTGAGGACCAAAGGGGCCCAGGACAGCACTGTGTGTGAAAATGAGGCCATGTGGAGCAGGAAGGAATGATCATGAGAATAGGACTCAGGGCAGTGGGTCCTTTGGGAGACATGATGGTGCAGGTGAGGTAGGGTTCTGGGAGGGACAGGTCTGGGTTAGTGGTGTAGAGGAGTCAGCTCAGCTTTGTATCAGGCTTCCAGGATACCTGGGCCTTTGAGGAGGGTCCACAGGGTGTCACAGAACAGGTTTGGAGAACAAGTTCTCTGCAGATCAGGGTCCAGGGTCCAGATATAGGGGCACAGATTGAGAGGGAGCCCCACCCCCACACCTGGCCATGCTGCCTTCTGCCCTTCTGGGTTCAGGCTCCCCAGGGGTGGGTCCCTCAGCTTTCACACCTCCCTGGAGCTGGCTTGTTTGTGTTCTGAACATGGCCTTCCGACTTCCTCCCCGATGGTCACTCTCATGGCTCTGGGCCCCCGGGGCTGCCTTGTCACCTGTAGCCCTCATCCAGCCATACCTGGTTGTGTTGGGGGTGAGGGACAGCCTATGGAGTTTGGTGGGTCACCCCCAAGTGCCTGTGACCCTGGGCAGCCATACAGGGCTGAGGGGAACCCTCCTCATGTATCTTTCTGTTGCTCAGCACAACTCCTTCTGGGTGGGCGATGTGGTCCGGGTCATTGATGATCTGGATGCCGTGAAGCGACTGCAGGCTGGGCATGGCGAGTGGACAGACGACATGGCCCCTGTGAGTGCCCTGCCCCTGCCACCCCCTTCTACTTGTGGCCTGCTGTGACCCCACTTCTCCTCCTCAGGCCTTGGGCCATGTTGGCAAAGTGGTGAAAGTGTTTGGAGATGGGAACCTACGAGTGGCAGTTGGTGGTCAGCGGTGGACCTTCAGCCCCTCCTGCCTGGTAGCCTACCGGCCTGAGGAGAATGCCAATCTGGATGTGGCAGAGCGTGCCAGGGAGAACAAAAGTGGGGCGCCAGTCCAGGTGGCCAGTGGGTGGTGGGGCTGCCCCTGGCCCACACTGATCTCAGCCATATCCCCAGGCTCACTGAGCATGGCTTTGGACAAACTGCGGGCCCAGAAGAGTGACCCAGAGAACCCAGGGAGGCTGGTGGTGGAAGTGGCTCTGGGCAATGTGGCCCGAGCTCTGGACTTGCTGCAGAGGCATCCACAACAGGTGTGTCTCCTGCCCAGTTTCCTCGCCATGAGGGTGAGGGCTGAGAGCCAGGGACTGACCTGCTGGTTTTCATGGCAGGTGGACAACAAGAACCAGGGGAGGACAGCCCTGCAGGTGGCTGCCTACCTGGGCCAGGTGGAGCTGGTGCGGCTGCTGCTGCAGGCGAGGGCAGGTGTGGACCTGCCAGATGAGGAGGGCAACACAGCGCTGCACTATGCGGCCTTGGGGTGAGGATGGGGAAAGCTGGAGTGCCTGAGCCCCAGGGTCCTGCCCTGGGTGCAGCATCTCTTCCCCTCCTGCGCTCTCCCATCAGGAACCAGCCTGAGGCTGCCCGGGTGCTCTTGAGTGCCAGGTGCGGGGCAGACGCCCTCAATAGCACCAGGAGCACAGCACTGCATCTGGCAGTGCAGAGGGGCTTCCTGGAGGTGGTGAGGATCCTGTGTGAACATGGCTGTGATGTCAACCTGCCTGTAAGTGCTGGTCCCTGGGTGTCCTGCCCTTAACTCTGAGGTTAAGGAGGCAGCTTGACCCTAGACAAAGTAACCACCAGGTGACCACTGCCTCCCCACCAACAGGATGCCCATGCCGACACACCCCTGCACTCTGCCATCTCAGCAGGAGCTGGTGCCAGTGGCATTGTTGAGGTTCTCACCGAGGTGCCTGGAATTGATGTCACTGCCACCAACAGCCAGGGTTTCACACTGCTGCACCATGCGTCCCTCAAGGGCCATGCACTGTGAGTGTGGGCAGGCACACAATGGGCAGCCAGCCTCCTACCAGTGGCTGGGACACCTGGGGACAGCCCCAGACCCTAGGCAGATCTCCTCGCTCTCACAGAGCTGTCAGGAAGATTCTGGCACGGGCACGGCAGCTGGTGGACGCTAAGAAGGAGGACGGGTTCACAGCACTACACTTGGCTGCCCTCAACAACCACTGTGAGGTGGCCCAGATCCTGATCCGGGAGGTGCGACCAGGGTCCAGGCCTGCACAGGGACTGGGGAGGTGGGGGCCCACAGGGATATCCATGCTGAGCCTGTGCCCACCCCCTAGGGCCGCTGTGATGTGAACGTGCGCAATAGGAAGCTCCAGTCCCCGCTGCATCTGGCCGTGCAGCAGGGCCATGTGGGGCTGGTGCTGCTGCTGGTGGATGCAGGCTGCAGTGTCAACACTGAGGATGAAGAAGGGGACACAGCTCTACACGTGGCCCTGCAGCGTCATCAGATGCTGCCTCTAGTGGCTGATGGGGCCGGGGGGGACCCAGGGCCTTTGCAGCTGCTGTCCAGGGTGAGAAAGCATGGAGCTGGGTGCTAGAGGGGTCACCATGGTGCCTGGTTGCAGCCTCCAGGCACGGTGATGGCCCAGGGAACCTGTTTCTGGGGGCAGGCAACTTAGGGATGTGCTGGGGGGAGTGTGCCACATGACCCTGTCACCTGATACTCTGAAAAATGGGATGGTGTCTACTGTGGGCTGGGCAGGCGAGTGGGTCTCAGAGGCCCCTCAGAGGGGTGGCCAGGCCCAGGCTGGGGCTGCCCCAGGGCCTCTCTGGCCTGCTCTTGTACACCCTCAAAGCCCCTGTCCTGCCGCCCAGCTACAGGCCTCTGGCCTCCCAGGGGGCTCGGAGCTGACGGTGGGCGCAGCCGTCGCCCGCTTCCTGGCGCAAGAGGGTGCTGACGTGAGTTACGCCAACCATCGTGGCCGGAGCCCAATGGACCTGGCCGAGGGTCGCCTGCTAAAGGCCCTGCAGGGCTGTGCCCAGCGCTTCCGGTGAGCCCTGCGCCGTGGGGGTGGGCGCGGGTCCGTACCGCTGGGCCCTTTCAAGCCTCCGCCTCCAACTGCAGGGAGCGGCATGCAAGCGGCAGCGCGGCCCCAGGCCCCGCACAGGGGCTCAGCACTCCGAACACCGTGACAAACCTGCACGTGGCTGCCGCGGGGCTCGAGGCTGCGGAGTGTCTGGTGTGCTCGGAGCTGGCGCTGCTGGTGCTCTTCGCGCCATGCCAGCACCGCACGGTGTGCGAGGGTGAGTGGAAGCGGGCAGCGCGGAGCGCCCGTGGGCCGCGGGGGCGTGGCGCAGCCCTGCCCAACCACGCGCCCCACCCCACCCCGCAGAGTGCGCGCGCAGGATGAAGAAGTGCATCAGGTGTCAGATGGTCATCAGCAAGAAGCTGCGTCCAGGTGGGTGTTTCTCGCCAGCTTCTCTCACCTGACCCCCGCTCGCTGCTCAAGCCCCGGCCCCCCTCCCCGCAGATGGCTCGGAGGTCGTGAGTGCCGCGCCCGCGCCGGGTCCGCCGCGGCAGCTGGTGGAGGAGTTGCAGAGCCGCTACCGACAGATGGAGGAACGCATCACCTGCCCCATCTGCATAGACAGCCACATCCGCCTCGTGTTCCAGTGCGGCCACGGCGCGTGCGCACCCTGTGGCGCCGCGCTCAGCGCCTGCCCCATCTGCCGCCAGCCCATTCGCGACCGCATCCAGATCTTCGTATGAGCCCGCAACATACCCCCGCCCTCTCCGGAGCCACGTCCTGGAACAACCTTCGCAAAACCCCTACCCTGTATTTTATAAAAAGATTCTCAGATCTTTCCTCCTGCTGCCTGTCTGGGGGCCGGGCGGGACCTTGGGGTCCTCCTGCCCCGGACAGACCGGGGAGCCTCAGCCCGCTCCTGCCCAGCTCAAGGGTCCAAACTCCCGCCAACAGTTTTGTCTCTGGGCCAAAAATATCCTCTAGGCGTGGGCACGGATCATTCTCCGTGATCCAGGCTACGGTCAGACAAGGAAGGGGACCCGCACTGTCCTCTTCTAGGGCCCCCTCCTTCGCGGAGCCTTTCAGTGTCCCCTGCTTTCTCTGTCCTGGGGGCGGGCTGTGGAGCCTGCCCAGAAGGGAGTGGGTGGGGGCCCAGGCAGTGTCTGTCGTGAGTATGGGCGGAAAGGACGTGGGCCCAAGGAAGAGGCAGGCCCAGCAGGAGGGGCCTGTTTTTGGGAACAAATATTAGCCAGGAAGAGGGGGGGTGCTGCTTTTGGCTGGACCCAGCCGCCGGGCGCTTTCCAAGAACCACCCGCCCTGCTCCTGCCAACTTGTGGCAGCCGGCCAGTTGCTTGGCACTGACCCCACTGGTGAAGCTGCAGCCGCCACTGTCATCCTGAGCCCAAGGCTGGTACGGAGAAGGGGAGCGACCAGGCTCAGGCATGAGCCTGGTTTGCCCCCAGCCCCTGGCCCACACCCCATAGTCTGCAACCCTGGGCCATTAGTCCCTAAACCTCAGCTCACAGGCCAGAGGTGTCCTCTCCAACTTTGTGACTGGATTGCCCGTCCAGCCTCCTGGCCCCAGTGCCTCCACCCTGGCCAGGACCATCCTAGCCCTCTGCCCACACTTGTCAATTTCTGGAACTCCTTTGCCTCTCTGGTGCCCAGTCTGGAATTCCAAGTCTCTCTACCGTCAGTCCCTCCTGTGCAGCCCCCTGCAAAGTTCCTCCACTGCCAAGGCCAGGGGTCCTCAAACTTTTTAAACAGGGGGCCAGTTCACTGTCCCTCAGACCGTTGGAGGGCCGGGCTGCGGGGACAAGTCGGCTGCTAAGCAAGACAGGCAGCAGCGGCCATAAAAACACCTGGCGGGCCAGATAAATGTCCTGGGCAGGCTGCATGTGACCTGTGAGCCGTAGTTTGAGGACGCTTGTCAAGGCCCACCCCTCCAGCCTCTTCCTAGCCCTAGTGGGACCCCTCAGGCTCCCTTCCTCCTGTATCCAACCTTGCCTCTCTGCAAACCCTTCTCCACTTCCCCCTTAGCTGCCCCATATCCATACTCACTGCCACGTCCCTTTCCTGCCGCGTCCCTCCTCTCTCTCAGGGACACTGTCAGGCCAGTGCAGGGGGAGACAGAGACTCTGCTCACTTGGGGTTCAGAGTTTTGGGAGAATTCTGTTTAGGATAAAAGCCACTGGGTTGTTCAGCTCCCAGGCAGCTTGGAAGCCCCTACTGACTACCCTTCCACAAGCCTGTGCCCCTAGAGTTTGCCCTCCTGGCTGCCTGAGGCCCTCTTCATCTGCAACTCCCAGGGACCCCACCTAGCAGGCTATGCCCAGGCCACTGCCACCAACCCACAGACCTGCCGGCATCTCCATGGCCCCTGGCTGAGGCTGTGGGCTGCTCCCCACAGCAGTCCGCCAGCTGGTTGCCTTCAGGGGCCGCTGCTCCACCCCCTCCCCACCCCTGGGGCTGTAATCTGAGCCGCCCGTTGCTGCCTCCCCTCCGGATCCTTGGCTGTGGTGAAGAGGGCTTCTCGGCCCAGGTCCCCTAGCTGCACTGCCCCATGCGGCCCTGAGCCCAACAGCGAGTCCACTATGGGTTGTGGGGCCTGTGTCCCCTCAGAGGCCACAGGGGTTGGCATCCAGGGCCGTCGGCTGGGAGCCGTGCTGGGCGCCCTGTGTGTCCTCCCCATGCTCGTGCTGCTGGCCTGGCTGGGGGTCCCGGTGATGCTGGCCTGGAGGGCAGGGCAGGTGAGCACTGGGCAGGGAGGCCAGGTGCATGTCTGTGGGTTTCTGGGCCCCCATAATATGTCCGTGCTGTGCGAGGTGGGGTGTCTGTGGGTCCGGATGTGAGTCTTTAGGTCAGAGGGACTGAGCGGCCGAGTATCCAGCAGTTGGGAGAGGTGGGAGGCAGCACATCCGATATCCAGCTCCTCGAACTCCCCCCAGGTCTTGTTCTTAATAATGGTTTTCCCTCTTGGGTAAAAGTAACACACACTCAGGACAGGAAACCAGAAAACACAGAGACAGAAAACGGGAACGCCAACACCCTCCCCCACCCCGCGCACCCCTTCCCAGTCTGCTTTCCGCACCAGCTTCTGGGCTTGGGGGCAGACCCTTCTGGCTCTCGCCACACACCTTCTGCCCTTGAAGGGAGACATCACTGCTCCGGACACCTCTGGGGTCCCAGCCACCTGGATCCCAGACCCACTGCCCCCCCGCAGACGCCGTTATACGCTGACCCCGGACAGGCTGCGCTGGGACCACTTTAACCTCACCTACAGGTTCGGCCTGGCCCTGGGGGAAGCCAGCGTGGTTTCAACCTGGCCACCCCAACCTTGACCCTTGCCCCAGGATCCTCTCTTTCCCAAAGAACCTGCTGAGCCCCCGAGAGACTCGGCGGGGCCTGGCAGCCGCCTTCCGCATGTGGAGCGACGTGTCCCCCTTCAGCTTCCGCGAGGTGGCCCCTGAACTGCCCAGCGACCTGCGGATAGGTGGGCAACCCGCGGATAGGTGGGCGTCTGGCCCCCTGGTGGGGCGCGCTCTCAGCCCTATTTCCCCCAGGCTTCTACCCAGTCAACCACACGGACTGCCTGGTCTCCGTGCTGCACCACTGCTTTGATGGTCCCACGGGGGAGTTGGCCCATGCCTTCTTCCCCCCACATGGCGGCATCCACTTTGACGATAGCGAGTACTGGGTTCTGGGCCCTACGCGCTACAGCTGGAAGAAAGGTGACCCCGTCAGGATGGCTTTCTGGGGTCTTTCTCTGCACCACCGTGGGCTGCAGCGGGAGGGCTTTGGGTCAGACAGCAGGAAGGACTTCCAGGGGGTGGTGGTTGCTGTGGGACCAAGCAGGCAAGGGGTAGCTGTGGGAACCCACAGGCCTGGGGCCGGCAGTCCTGAACTCCCATCCCCACTTCAACCCGCCGCTGGAGAGGGCGCTGGACGGAGCCACATTCCTGGGAACCGAGCTCACTGCCTAGGCCCTGAGGCTTATCTTCCTGAGGCTGTGGCAAGGGCGGCTCCACTGCTGAGCTCCAGCAGATGAGCGGGCCCGGAGTAGGCCTGCGGGCCGAGGGGCTGGCTGGGCCGAGGGCTCTGGGACGCTGATCCATAGGGCCTGCAGGCGTGTGGCTCACAGACCTGGTGCACGTGGCGGCCCACGAGATCGGCCACGCGCTGGGCCTGATGCACTCGCAGTACAACCGGGCACTCATGCACCTCAATGCTACGCTGCGCGGCTGGAAGGCGCTGTCGCAGGACGAGCTGTGGGGGCTGCACCGGCTCTACGGTGAGACCCTATTTGGGGCGGGGGCGGGACAGGGGCGGGGCGGGGCGCGGCTCTGAGCTAGGCTACCCTCCTCAGGTTGCCTGGACCGGCTGTTTGTATGTGAGTCCTGGGCTCGGAGGGGCTTCTGTGATACCCGCCAGCGGCTCATGAAGAGGCTCTGCCCCAGCAGCTGTGACTTTTGCTATGGTGCCGCCCGGGATGGGGCCCTGGTGTCCCAGAGCTGACCCTGGTCATGGTTGGGGGGGACGCTGATGTGGCCCTCCCTCTGCAGAATTCCCCTTCCCCACGGTGGCTGCTACCCCGCCACCCCTCAGGACCAAAACCAAGCTGGTGCCTGAAGGCAGGAATGTGACCTTCCGCTGCGGCCAGAAGATCCTCCACAAGAAAGGCAAAGTGTAGTGAGTGGCTGTCACCTTGGGGCCTGTCCTGGGGTCAGGGTGGGCAGTGGATGGTGGGCGGTGCCTGCAGGAGCCCCTCCCTCACAGCTGGTACAAGGACCAGGAGCCCCTGGAGTTCTCCTACCCTGGCTACCTGGCTCTGGGCGAGGCACACCTGAGCATCATCGCCAATGCCATCAACGAGGGCACCTACACATGTGTGGTGCGCCGGCACCAGCGTGTGCTCACCACCTACTCCTGGCGTGTCCGTGTGAGGAGCTGAGCTCCTGGAGCCCTTTGGGCGGCCTCCTGGATGATAAAGCACTTTCTCTCTGAGGTCTCTGTGCCCTTTCTTGGGAGGGTGGTGGGCAGCCAGGTTAGGACCTACAGCAGGTGGGGTGGTAAACCCCATCCAGTCTCTGGGGAGCCCCAGGGCTAGGACAGTCCTTCTCCAGTCCCTTGGGGCCAAGATGCAGTGGATAGGGTGAGAAGGGCTTTGCCAAGGTGGGGTCTGGGTGCCAGTAGGACAGCCCATGTGCCTGGAGTCCCTACCCATAGATGGGTGAGGCAAGGAGAGCTTCCTGAAGGAGGTGGCTGTACCTCCAAGGCCTCCTGTGAGGGAGTGTGGATGGGGCTGGGGCACAGATGAGGCCCCAGAAAGGTGCTGAGCACTTCTGCTCCCTGAGGCTGATGGCTTGCTCAGCTGGAGAAGCCAAGAAAAGTGGGGTCAGATGCCACAGGGCTGAGCCCCACATCACCTGTTGTCTTCTCCCAGAGCCAGTGGCCTGTGACTCCTTCCACAGCATACCCATGTGACCCAGCTTGGGGGTCAGCCTACTAAAAGGACAAATCAGAGGTTCCGCCAAGAGTATTTTACTACATTTAAAGACTTCTAACAACCTATGTTTAAAAACTCTCGGTGGCTAAAGCTGCTGCAAACCAGGGGCTGAGGGCTGGGGGGACAGGGCTAGTCCAGACACACAGGTGAGGGGCAGGAAGGCCTTGCTCATCCCAGTGCACAAATAGGTCTCCATCCCTGAAGCCTGAGAAGTAGACACCTCCAGCTCTGTGCACATTGTGGCCCAGCTCATCCTGTGTGTGGGGGAGCTGCCTCGCTGGGCAAGTCAGAGGTCCCTGACACATACAGCCTTTCCTCCACAAGGAAAATGTGATTTAATACTACAAATTTACAAACCAAAATAATATAAAAATAAAACATGGAAAACCAAGCAAGACGAGGCATTCCAAGACTTGGGAGCCTCCAGTCACCGTAGCTGTGTCCACATCAGGGTCGGGGTCCCTCCTCCCTGAGGCTGGGGCTTGGCTGGGCCTGCTCGGACCTTCAGAACTTGAGGCTAAAGCCAGGGCCTGCGGCTGAGGCCCCCTGGTTTGTGGTAGTGAGGTGGAAGCCAGTCTCCTTCAGGTCGTCATCACCCTGCACAGGGGGCCGGGCACCATGAGGACCCTGACCCAGTGAGCCCCACCCCAGGACCCCCACTAGCCCAGTCCTCACCAGCTGGCTGTAGCCCAGGCCTCCCTCAGGGGGCCGTGGGCTGGTACCCCGCTTCACCCGCTGCTGCTCGCTCTTGGCAGGCCACGTGGGGAACATGGAGGGCTCAATGGGAAGGGGGGTCTCGCGAAAATACTCGTGCTTGAGGCCATCTTCAGCATTGATCCTCCTCCCAGGATAGTAGGTCAGAAACCTGGGGAACAAAGGTGTTTGGTGAGCCTCCCTTAAGGATGAGGTGTGGGGTGCCAGGAAGTCCATTCTGGGCTCAGGGCTCCTGTGGCTGCAGCGTGACAACATCCTGCCCCACCCAGCCACCAGTGGCAGCACAGGGACTGACTTGTTCATGAGATCAAAGCCCTGGTCTGATAGCAGGGCCCCAAAGCGCTTGCGGAGGTTGTTATAGGGGTGTTCGCTGAAAGTCATCTTCTTCACTGCTGGGAGGTCATTGTAGCCAGGCCAGATTTTCTCACTGGGGGTCCCCAGGTCCTAAAAGATAAGAACGTCTAAACCAGCCATGTCCTGCAGGGAAGAATTCCGACAAATGGCACAGGTGCCAACATATGTGTGCTGGTTATGAGTCAGCCACCAACAGGTCACATCTCAGCCCTGACCCCAGCCCCACCTAAGCTAATCACACGCATAGCTCTGCCCAGCCCCTTTCCTCCGGCAGCAAGCACAACCCCAGAGGAGACCTAGAGGAAGGAGCCCAAAGTCCACAGGTGGACAGGTGTGGCCCAGGCCTCCAGATTCACCTTGAATACTTTGTTGATCTGATCAAGTTCTGACTTCCCAGGGAACAGAGGCTTCTGAGTCAGCAGCTCCCCAAAGATGCAGCCCACTGACCACATGTCCACAGCTGTGGAGTACTCCTACAAATCCAAGGACACAGCTTAGGACAGGAGTGCTGGCCAGGCTGCACCTCCAGTGCCCAGCCACGTGTCTGTGTGAGGTTTCGTGTGGGGACTCACCTTGGCACCAAGCAGAAGCTCTGGGGCACGGTACCACAGGGTAACCACCACAGGGGTGTAGGCCTTCAGAGGGGACCCATACTCCCGTGCTAGCCCAAAGTCACCCACCTGCAAGGACAGAGGGCCTGGTTATGGGCAGAACTCAGGGCTGGGCCAGGGTACCCACTGCAAGGCTCACCTTGAGGATGCCGGCATGGCTCAGCAGCAGGTTGGACGTCTTCAGGTCTCGGTGCAGGATCCAGTTGTCATGTAGGTGTTTTACCCCACGCAGCAGCTGGATCATCAGGGTCTTCACCTCCCCTGGGACAGCAACGAGAACACACACATGCCCCCAGCCCTCCATGAACCCTCACAGCCCCTAGGATAGGTCTGGTATAGCCCCTGGTACATAGTCCTTCAAGGGCTATCTATGCATCTTGGTGACAACCAGAGGCTTCCCAGGAGACCTCCAGCCCAGCAGGCCCTCTACACCATGGTGTCACCAGCTCAAGGCCAATGGTGGCTTGCAGGGCGTGTGTCTGCAGCCGGCACCCACCTGGCAGGAAGGGCTGCTTCATGGTCTCCATCAGGCTCTTGAGGTCATGCTCCACATAGTTCATCACGATGTAGATTTTATCCATGTTGCTGCCTACCACGATCTCCTGGACATGGCCGCAGGCCTGAGTGCTGGGCATAGCCTTCAGGCCCACACCCACCCCTGCCAGGACACCCAAGACCAGGGTTGCAGACACGGAGGGGCAGGGAGGCCCTGCTGGCCCATCTCCACCCCACCAGGGAAGCCTGCCACCTGCAGGACAAACTGACACAGGCCCAGGGTACAGGCCCCTCCCAGCAAGGCATGCAGGTAGGAGGGGGAGGCTCACCCTGACAGTGACAATGTTGGGGTGCTGGGCCTTGAGGATGGTGTTGATTTCCCTCAGTGACGTGATTGGGAAACCCTCCTTCTCCTTCTCCATTTTCAGCCGCTTCAGAGCCACAATTTCATCTGCAGAGCAAGTTTAGAGACAGGCTGCTGAGAGGGAGCTGCCATGGGAGTCACACACTTCTGCGTC
This sequence comes from Galagoides demidoff, assembly GCA_963574575.1. Taxonomy (NCBI): domain Eukaryota; kingdom Metazoa; phylum Chordata; class Mammalia; order Primates; family Galagidae; genus Galagoides; species Galagoides demidoff. Next base: position 29,712 of record CAUYQV010189832.1, read on the forward strand.
TCAATACACCAGTAACTTAGGCTTCCGATAGGGCCCTGACTTCCCTGCAGAGTCCACAGCCTGGCACCTGCTTAGGAGCATCACTCTGCCTGGCATAGCTGAGTCGGACCTTCACACTGGCCCAATGTGGACACCTGGCCCTCTTGGCCCTATCTCCCCTGTGGGACACATTGACACTGCCACAAATGAGTGGCAGAGACTGAGGGCCTAGCTGCCCTCTGGCTTCTGAAGGTGCTGAGGGATATAACCTCTGAATAGCTGCTCAGAGGTGGCATGACCTGGCATTGGCCAGGTATGGTGCAGCCTGAGGTCCAGGAAGTGTGTGTGCGGGGGACGAGGGACTGTGTGCGTGTGAATTGAATCCATCAACCTCACGACAAAGGCGCACAGGGTGTGGGCATAGGCTGGGCAGGTCTTTCATCTCAGCTTGTGGCTTGCTGGCCCTGCCATAGGCCACAAGGTGCTATGCATTGGAAGTGCCACCTGTTGATAGAACACTCAAGAGGACAGAGGGTACAGACCCCTGCCACTGCTCCTTAGGAGGGCCCCTTCCTATCTGAAGATAGGCCAGAGCTGGCCCTATGGGAAGGTTGCTCTCTAGGTACCCAGTATCTGCATCAGCCCCCTTCCTTTGTGGGACCCCTGGTACTCATGTACCTGTCTTCTTGTCCTTTGCCCTGTACACTACCCCATAGGTGCCTTCCTCAATCCTGTTCAGGCACTGGAACTCCTCCACGCTCCGGCAGCCCTGTGGGGAAAGCCCAGTGTGAGGAATTAGTAGCTGCAGCGTCCAGGAACATGCTGGTACAGGTCCCACCACTGCCCCCACTGAGCAGGTGCACAGCATGAGCTCTTGAGAATGTCTTCAAGAAGGCACCAGGGTATGCAGGGAGGCAGGAGAACAAAAGCCATTAAGAGAACCTCCTTGGCTCGGCGCCTGTGGCTCAATTGGCTAAGGCGCCAGCCACGTACACCTAAGGTGGCGGGTTTGAATCCCCAGCCCGGGCCCGCCAAAACAACAATGATGGCTGCAACCAAAAAATGGCCAGGCGTTGTGGCGGGCGCCTGTGGTCCTAGCTACTTGGGAGGCGGAGGCAGGAGACTCGCTTGAGCCCAGGAGTTGGAGGTTGCTATGAGCTGTGATGCCATAGCACTCTACCCAGGGGGATAGC